>APFE030250304.1:23616-35343 GCA_000404065.3 Pinus taeda | reverse complement strand
GATAATCGAAAGTGATATATTGATGTGGTACATATAGCCATCTAAATCGAAGGAGAGATTGTGATTAATAGTAGGAAAAAAAAAAGGAAGAGCATGATGAAATACTAGGAAAGGTAAAAGAAAATTTAAATAAGATAAGAGCAAAGAAACAACATAAGCCTTGAGCAGTGCAAGAGCATTTTAAGATAATTGATATAAGGATAAATTAAAGGAAAACATAGGGTCAAGAAATATGAACTCATTAAATTTACGTCAAACCCATAACACATTGAAGCACTTCAAGCACAATTTCTCTGATAATTCAAGCAACCAATGAGGATCTTACAAACTAGCTAAGGGTGAGTAGCATAGGTGTATTCAGAAGTTAAGGATTTGACCCACAAAAATATCAAAGCATCTACATGGCTCAAGCACAACCAAATACTTTTCCCAAAATACATACATTAATAGGATGAAAACTAGCAAGCGAATGTTATGCTTCTAGCAATTGAGGACATATAGCAAACTATTGCATTTTCAACATTCTTGAGGTCATAACATGTGCTAATTGTGGGCCAAGGAAATATGACACTCAAGAATTACCAATATTGTTAATGGTATTACAAAAGGAACTTTAGGAAAGAAGTTGTAAAATGATACAGGTGGAAAGAAAATTGAAACCAGAGGATTAGGTTGTAGTGACGGAAATACGAGATGAAGATTCATAAGGAAGACATCCTAATTGGTTATAGAGCCTGATTATCTTCTTGATTCAAAGGTCTTGTTTTATAATCATGTTTGAACAATAGTTCTTGATGGTAGGTGTAGGAGGAATCACCCCCTACTATTCTCACCAGGGGGTCTAGCGAGGTAGCAAATATTCTTTGGAGTGAACCCCCCTCTAAGAGAAGATTTTTGGGAAACACCCCTAAAGAGAGATTTTTAGAAAAATTTACTTGTAAAATATTGTAATCTGGTATTCAACATAGACCATTAATATTAGATTATAGGTCTGGAGCTAGATGTTATGTTAGATTTTTTACCCCTAGAAGACAACACTCTTTTTATGAGAGAATTATATTGTAAATGTGTATTATTCAGAGAGTATTGTAATTAAGATTAAGAAGATTATGAGAGAGAAAAGAGGAGATTTCAAAGGTTGTGCTACAAGTTGTATCCCTTCATTTTATTGGATGGAATAAAATGAATAGCGGACTGTTTCTCCATGGACGTAGCCCAAATTGGGTGACCCATGAATATTGGTGTTTCCTTTGTATTGTTTTAATTTATGTTTTATTTTCACATTAATTTTCATTTTCTTTCTCCAATATTTTATTTCTAACAATCTTTAGAATCAAGGATTAAAAAAGCAGAAGGAGAAATACTAGAAATAATGTAAACACAATCAAACTCAGCACTTGGTCAAAAAAATTGAAAGACTTGACCATGAATAAATAGTATCTTCATAAAACCAAGTATTTATTTGAATGTATGTTAAACAATAATGAAGGAAGAACAATAAATAGATTATATTAGCTCTTTTATCATAAGAAATTAAATGCACATTTAGTTTTTATGGTTAAATAAATCAAGGATGTAGTAGTAGACCTTGGTGCAAAAATTAACATCATTTCTTTTGGATTCTAGGAAGAATGTAGGAAATCATAGTTAAAAATTAGCAATATGGTGATCAAGGCAACAAACTATTGCATTTCAAACATTCTTAGGGTGACAAAAATTCAAACTATGTACAAAGAAAATATGACACTAAACAATGATTAATATTTCTTAAGGAACTTTACAAAAGAAGTTTTAAAATGATACGAGTAGAGAGAAAATTGAAGCCAAAGGAGAATTGGGTTATAGTGAGGGAAAGATTGGAAGTATACTAGTAAATGTAATATGATGTTGAAGATAATCTGAGAATTAAGCTATATAAGGAGATAAACAAGGATGTCATCCTCACAATCAAGGATTGGATGAAAAAAAGAGGATAAATCGTGGAGAGAACTTAAAGAAAATCAAATCAAGGAATCGATTGAATAATGGAAGGAGTTGGCCATGAATAAACAATATCTTCATGATTCGTGAAATTAAACATTTATATAAAATTATATCAAACAAGACTAGATACATAAAATTAGCTCTTTTCTTCAAAAGGATTTACAAATACATGCTTCTTTTTTTTTATGCGCAAATAAATCAAGGAGACCCTGGCATAGCAATTAATGTTATTTCCTATGGATTCTAGGAAGAACTAGGAAACCATAGTTAATAATTATCAAGATAGTAATCGGGGCAGAAAACCATGTTACATGCATGGCTATGGGAAAAATGAAAAAAATAAAAACCAATGCCTATGACACCAAGATATGGGTGACATTTGAGATGCTAAGTTACCTAGGGAAGCTACATTCAATATACTATTTGGAAAGCCTCAAATATATGGAATTAAAGGCACAATAACTATAGTAAAGAAGCTTTCATGTGTTAAAAAGGACAAAATAAAAGTTATTGTCCCTTAGGATAAGATAAACAAAAGGGTAGTATTAGACACATATGCTATAATTAGGGATGAACCATGGAGACGATAATCCAATTTATGGAATCTATCTATGATGAACAAAGAGGATGAACAAAAACCCAATGAATATGGCATGCTATATGTGAAATCTCATAAAGGGAAATATTGCACTCAAGAAAATCATAAAGTATGCCATGGTATCATCATATTGAAAATTGAAGTTATTGAACTAGTGTAAAAATACGAAGATATAGAGAATGTGACTAAGAAAATCAAGAAATTTGAGAAGAAAATAAAATTTTCATTAAATGGAGAAAGGATATAGTAATATCCTTGTACACTTATATTGATGCCATTCCCTAAGTGGTTCACACATATTCCAACATGAAGCTATATGACATGGGAAGATATAATAATGTTATACATATGTTGTTTCTAAACTATAAAAGGATAAAAATGTTGTGGATGTTATGGAGCCATCAATATGCATCACTTATTGTTAAAATTGGAAACTAGGGCCAAAAACCATGTGGATCATATTATTTATGGAAGATGATATTTTTATTGGATCCCTCTCATCAAGAGGTGTAGGATTGATCTAAAGATCATCCGATTCCGATAAGTATTTATGAAGTTATGAATTTATTTGTGTTATAAAATAAATTTTCAAGTCGGCTAGCAACTTGAGTAGGCTCAGAAGCCCAATAGACATGTCTATCCATCATCTTTGTTTTAGTATAAATAGAACAAGATTTGAATTCATTTGTCACACACACTCACTCTTGTGATCTCACTTCATCATGTTTTGGGTTTGATGAAGATGAGAGCTAGAGGGAGTGCCCTAGGGTATACACTGCCCTAGATCTAAATGGAGTCATGGTATAATAAGCTATATGTTGCTCAAAATTCTAGAAAAGATGGAAAAGTCGGAATTGTCGAAAGAGCTAGAAAAGCCGGAAAAGATGGAAAATCTAGAACTATCGAAAAAGTTGGAACTGCCGAAAATCCAGAATTGCCAGAAAAGCCAGAAATACCGAGAAAGTTGGAAATACCGTAAAACCTAAAAAAGTCAGAAAAGCCAGAAAATCCGGAAAAGTTAGAACTGCCGAAAAAGCCAGAAAAGTCGAAACTTCCGGAAAAGTCGGAGCAACGAGAAAATCTGGAACTGTCAAAAAAAGCCAGAAAAGCCGGAAATACCGGGAAAGCCAGAAAAGCCAAAAAAGCTGGAAAATCCAGAAAACCCCGAAGAGCCAGAAATTCCAGAACTATCGGAACTGCCAGAAAAGTTGGAACTACCAAGAACTGTTGAATCAGCCGTAGCATCTGCCTCTGAAGGAAGGTAGTATGATGTATGAGATCATGGGCAGCATAATGATGCATGATGATATGAGTATGGGCAACATGATGTATGAGATCATGGGCAACATAATAAGTAGCATGATGATATGAGCATGGGCAGCATAATGATGAATGAGATCATGAGCATGGGTAGGTTGATGATGAATAAGACCATGGAAGATGTAGCATGATGAGCAGCATGAAGATGAGAGCAGCTCAGTCATAAAGGTTCGACACATGTGAAAATATAACAAGTTGTCACACAGTAATGTGGAGCAAATAGAAAAGATGAAGCACTATGATAGGTGAATGAGTCACCTTAGAGAATCAGTTGAAGCAATATGTCTTCAACTGATCTCATGTCGATATCAAAAGTCAAAGTGATTGACTTCTATTGTAAATGTACTATCTCTCTCACTCTCTGCTGAGCTTTGAAGAACATAAAAGAATAATTGATCAAGGTTTTCCCCACATTGTGGGGTTTTTCCCTGGCTAGTGCCACATCTTGTGTCCTCTTGCCTTGTCTTCTGCGATTTATATTTATGTTTATCTATAGTTTAATTTATGATGATGTGATTTCTAATGTGGAAAAGAAATTGAAATAAATTGCTCTAGCATAAAACATACCTAAAATTAATATGGTATCAGAGCTGAGGTGAAGACAATGCCCAAGCAAGAGTGAAAGAGCAATCACCAAAGACAATAGGGACAAGACAAAAGGATCAATGGGTTCCACATCTCTCTTCTATGTTCACAAAGGGTGAAGTCGAAGTAGAGCATATTATCAGAATGGTGTAGCGGAAGTTTCTGATGGCCCATCTAAAGATCACTTCATTGGGAAGTTCAAATCTAAGGGTGGAAGGAAAGGCGGATGCCTTGGTTGCAATAAGTTTGGCCATCATGCTAAGAGCAAAGACACATATCTTGATGAAGATAACAATCATTCTAGGGACATCTTCAATGATCAGAGGAATGATAAGTAATGCAGGTCATCAAGGAAATGGTCGACTCTTCAAAGAAAGCAAGGAACCCCAGAATCTCTTTTATGTACCTGATCGCAAGAAGAACCTGATGTCCATCTCAGAAATGGAAGTTTAAGGTTTCAAGGTGGCACTCATCGATGGAAAGGTACGTGTTTGAAAATGGATTTTTTTAAGATGTTTTAGAGTTTAGGGTTGTATCAAGTCCACTGTGGACCATGTCCATTAACTCAGCACCGGAGGTCTGTGAGTCAGATGGTGACTGGGATGCCTGAATTCAAAAAGAGCGTGAAGGTACATGTCTGAGATGTATCGAAGGAAAATCTTACAAGGGCACCATTCCCATCATGTAGCAGGTCCACAGGTTTGGAACAACCCGTGGAGTTTGAGATTCATGAACGGGAATCTCATGTATATAAGTGGAAGAAAGCCCTCTATGGCTTGAAGCAAAACACCCCGGGCATAGTATGAGAGGATTGATAGCTATTTGATGAAGCTAATATTCGGTAGGAGTGAAACCAATCCAAACCATTACCCGAAGGTTGTGGATGATAAACCTCTCATACTGGCACCTCATAAGGATGACCTATTTCTAACAGGTGTAGACCCTCTCATTTGCAGAAGTAAGAGGGAGTTGGATTCCGAATGTGGAATGATAAACTACAAGCCTGTGACTACCTCAAAGATATTAACTTTGATAAGTTATATTGTAGTGATGTCGAACTAGATTTGGGAAATACCTCTAAGTTTTATAACTCAATCACATGGATGTTCTTGGTGAACTCCAGACATATGCTTTGCAGTTAGCATGGTGAGCTCATATTTGGTTGAACCTCACTGGATTGGTGCCAAGAATCCTCTAAGATATCTTCAGGGCACAATCTCTCATGGATTGAAATACATTGCTGGAAATATGAAAAATGCATGATTATTCAAATGTTGACTGGGCAAGTAGTGTGGAGGATCACTAGAGCACTTCACAGTGCTGGTTCTCTTTGGATTCTGCTTCAATACCATGGATGAGCAGGAAGCAGAAATCGGTTGTTATAAGTATTACCGAGACTGGATACATAACTACGAGAATGACCTCGTATGAAGTTGCCTGGTTGTGGAAACTGTTTAGTGAGTACACATGATGAATACCACTGTGATTCTCTGTGACAACTAGAGGTCGGATTCAATTATTGAGGAATCTCATATTCAATGAGTATTCCAGCAGATATACATCAAATACTGCCTTATCTGGGATATGGTAAGTCGATGAGCAAGGAGTCTCCATCGCACTGAGATGATGTACAGGTCACTACACTTTGTCAGAGCCCCAGGGAAAGATCAAATTTTGTGATTTTCCTGAATGACTTGGAGTCGTCGAGAGGCCCTTGTAAAAGTGTCCTGCATGTTGCATACATTGAACTCTCGGAGCTTTGGGTGCTTGTGGTTCTTACTGGAGGAACATATGACTACAAGTTGACTCACTCTCCCCTGGTAGTGCGCACTGGAATAGGATGATTCGCTGTCTTGTGGATAGGATGATTCGCTCTCTTGTGGACAGGATGATTCGCTCTCCTATGGACAAGATGATTCCCTCTATTTTGGGACAATATGATTCGCTCTCTTGTGGGACAAGATGATTAGCTCTCCTGTGGACATGATGATTTGCTCTCCTGTGGACAAGATGATTCGCTCTCTTGTGGGAGAAGATGATTCACTCTCTTGTGGGACAGGATGATTCACTCTTTTATGGACAGGATGATTCGCTCTCCTGTGAACAAGATGATTTGCTCTTTTGTGGGACAAGATTATTCACTCTCTTGTGGGACAGGATGATTCACTCTCCTGTGTACCAGGATGATTGATTCTCCTATGAGGTCTGGATGATGTGTTCTCCATGACGATTGTGTAGCAAGATGATTAATTCTCTTGTGAGGTTTGGATAAGGTGCTCTCCATGATGATTATGTAGTAGGATGATTAATTCTCCTGTGAGGTCTGGATGATGTGTTCTCCATGACAATTGTGTAGTAGGATGATTAATTCTCCTATGAGGTCTGGATGATGTGTTCTCCATGACGATTGTGTAGCAGGATGATTAGTTCTCCTATGAGGTCTGGATGATGTGTTCTCAATGACGATTGTGTAGCAGGATGATTAGTTCTCCTGTGAGGCCTGGATGATGTGTTCTCCATGTCGATTGTGTAGCAGGATGATTAGTTCTCCTATGAGGACAAGATTGATTAAGTTCTCCTGTGGAGGCATCCTACCCATGCAATCTGGGACTCATGGGAAGTACCTCTCATCTGATCAATGAGCAGGGAAATGAGGATAGGGACCATCTAATCACTATATCTGTCATACTCCCTATGCTAGGATGACCTTCACTCATTTGGGATCAATGATATTGGTTTGGGACCAGTGGTGGGAGTTGTACCCATTATGACACTAACTTCGGGTCAATTGAGGACTGGTCTAGGACCAACGGTACATACTCTGAGACTGACTTCGAGTCAACAGAGTACTAGTCTGGTCCCAGTGGTAGGAGTTGTACCTACTATGACACTAAATTCAGGTCGGTTGAGGACTAGTTTGGGACCAGTGGTACACACTCTGAGACTGACTTCGGGTCAGTGGAGAATGGTATGACACATTCTCAATCAATTCTTCTTCTTCATGGTTTAGCAGAGCTAAGTTGAGCAGAGCAGAGCCAGCAGAGCTGAGCATAGCTGAGCAGAGCAAAGCAGAGCTAGTAGATCCAACAGAGCTGAGCATAGTAGAGCAGAGCCAGTAGAGCCAACAGAGCCTTGTAGAGTAGAGCAGAGCCAGCAGAGCTAGTAGAGCAGAGCTGAGCTGAGCAGAGTAGATCCAACAGAGCTGAGTAGATCTGAGTATAGCTAGCAGAGCTGAGAAGAGCTGAGCGAAGCTGAGCAGAGAAGTGCAGGGCACTGATGGCAGAGATAGTACTGTTGGTCATATGGATCAGCAGTTGGAGTTCTCCCTAGTTGAGAGGGAATGTTAAAATTGGAAACTAGGGACAAAATCCATGTGGGTCATCTTATTTATGGAAGCTGATATTTTTATTGGATCCTTCTCATCAAGAGGTGTAGGATTGATCGAAAGATCATCCAATTCCGATAAGTATTTATGAAGTTATGAATTTATTTATGTTATAAAATAAATTGTTAAGTCGGCCAGCGGCTTGAGTAGGCTTAGAAGCCCAATATACATGTCTATTCATCATGTTCGTTTTAGTATAAATAGAAGAGTATTTGAAGTCATTTGTCACACACACTCACTCCTGTGATCTCACTTCATCTTGTTTTGGGTTTGATGAAGATGAGAGCTAGAGGGAGTGCCCTAGGGTATACGCTGCCCTAGGTAACATGCCCTAGATCTAAATGCAGTCATGGTAGAATAAGCTCTACATTGCTCAAAAAGCCTAAAAAGCCAGAAAATCTGGAATTGCCAGAATTGCTGGAAAAGCTAGAATTGCTGAAATTGCCTGACAAGCCAAAAAAAGCCGAAACTACCGGAAAAGCCGGAATTGCCGGAACTACCAAAAAAGTCGGACCTGCCAGAAAATCCGGAACTACCGGAAAAGCTAGAAACGCTGGAAAAGATGGAAATACCAGAAAAGTTTGAAAAGCCGGAAAATTTGGAAAAGCCAGAAAAGCCAAAACTACCGGAAAATCCGAAAAAGCCAGAAACACTGGAAAACCCAGAAATACCAGAAAAGCCAGAAAAGCTGGAAAGGCTGGAAATGCAAAAAAAATCGGAACTACCAGAAAAGCTGGAACTGCCAGGAACTACCAAAACAGTCGGAGCATCTGTCTCTGAAGGAAGGCAGCATGATGTATAAGATCATGGGCAACATAATAATGCATGATGATATTAGTATGGGCAACATGATGTATGAGATCATGGGTAGCATAATAAGAAGCATAATGATATGAGCATGGGCAGCATAATGATGCATGATGATATGAGCATGGGAAGCATAATGATGAATGAGATCATGAGCATGGGCAGCTTGATGATGAATAAGACCATGGAAGATGCAGCATGATGAGCAGAATGAAGATGAGAGCAGCTCAGTCATCAAGGTTCAACACATGTGACAGTACATCAAGGTGTCACACGGTAATATGCAGCAAACATACGAGATGCATCACTATGATAGGTGAACGAGTCACCTTAGAGAATCAGTTGAAGCAATATGCCTTCAATTGATCTCATGCTGATATCAAAAGTCAAAGTGATTGACTTCTATTGTAAATGTACTATCTCTCTCACTCTTTGCTGAACTTTGGAGAGCATAAAAGAAGAATTGATCAAGGGTTTCCCCACATTGTGGGGCTTGTCCCTGGCTAGCACCACATCTTGTGTCCTCTTGTCTTGGCTTGTCTTTTGTGATTTATAGTTATATTCTATCTACAGTTTACTTTATTCTGATGTGATTGCTAATGTGAAAAAGAAATTGAAATAAATTTCTCTAGCATAGAACATACCTAAAATTAACACTTGTGAAGGCTAATGCATATTAACTATAAGAAAACATAGGGTTATGGGACTTTTGATGATATATAATTCCATATCCTACTAGTTTTATTGGTCGGTTTGAATACAATTGATATTGTTACCAAGAACTGATAAGGGAGGAAACAAAATAAAACACTTTGTGGTATAAAGTTTAAGAATATTTAGATAGAGAACCAATTGATGAAAACCAAGTCCTATAAAAATATTAGGAAAGATGAATCGATTTATTAAGAACATAATCCATAACATAATGAATAGATTGTAAATTGAAGAAAATGAACAATAGATACTAGAACAATGCATAAAGGAGAAATTTGATTCGAGGAAGATAAATAAAACTCCAAAAAAGCCGCATAATATGAAGACAATAAGAAGTACAACAAGAAATGTTAATGTCATGAAGGAAGGGTAAGAACCCAAAGCAAGGGTAAGAACCCAATATTTAGAAATGGGTAATTGTTGGGATTATATGACAATAATAAATGTGATTCTATTATTTATAGAATTTATATATGTAGCTATTGTGACATGAAAGGGATACATAAAGAATTTGGAGAATTCAATATTGAACTAGACCAATCTAATGTCAAACAAATTATGTAACAACTTTATGAAATGAATCCCCAATACAAGGAAAAAAATACAAGAAGAATTGAAGAATTTATGAAAGAATGGATCATTTATGAAGTGGAATAAATTGAATAATTGTGATCCATTATGGTGGCCAAAAAGAAGAATGGAGTATTAATTATATGCCTAAATTTTAGAAGATTATTTTGGGTAAGTATTAAAGACCTTTTCTTGACAGACTTTTTAAAATAGAATATTGAAACAATAGTAGGAAAAGAAATGTACTCATTCTAGGATGGACTCTCAACATTAAGGGAGTTTTGATGTCTAAAATGGACGTCCTAAGGAAAAGAATAAAGTGGGAGTTATGATTTTTTAAAGGTAAATAAATTTCTACTTTTTTAATTGTATTTAAGTTATTCTCCTTATAGGTTTACGGAAATGTCAAGTGTAGGCACCAATTGGATGCATTCAACTTTTTTCAATATGACTCTACTCAAAGGTATGCAGAATGGGTGCTCATTGGATGTGGAGTTTAATTTTTCTTTCAACAAGTGCATACACTTGGAATTTAATTAAACTGATAAGGAAATAAGCCAAAATTACAATTTAAAAAATTAGTTTTCTTCTTTTCCCCCAAAAATTCACTTATATGGATAACGTAATCATATTGAATCTTATTGGTTCCTTTAAAGTTGATTCAGTTTGTACATTTTTTATTTTGATGCTATCGTTTACATAAAAATTCCCCTAATGGTTACCACCATGTGTCAATCAAAGTAAGAAAGCCAATCCTTGACCACTAACATGAAGATTTTTTTTGTACAAGTAGATGCATTTTGGTTTGGCCAATGAACCAGCATGCTTTTCTGGGATTATGATGGAGATTTTCAAGAACATTATTCATAAATATATTGAGATGTATCTAGATAATCAGTAATTAGTTGGTGATTTAAGCAACCATGTGGTATATATGAGAATGTGGTTGAACATTGGTTTGGGGAGAGAACACCACCCTCACTTTATCAACCAATTAAGCCCTTATTGATATGAATAAGGAAATTATTAACATTTATATAAATATAATATAGTTCGATTTTGACATCTCATTGTTTAATGGTAAGGAAAACATTTTTACCAATGTCACAAGATATCATGATGTCCAACAGTTTGGAAAAAAAATACACAACAATGAATAGTAGAACCACTTAATGGTTTTGTTCATGAGATAGCAAGGGAATTTTACATATAGTTGGAACATGCATTGCCAATTGAGGATTGTCTAGGAATATTAAGGTATTTGATGTGCATAACAATTATATGGGAATTTATAAGGAAACAACCTACAATTGTAAGGAACCATGGAACAAATTTGGTAGAGCATTGAATTTTTATAACACTAGAAACAAGAATGGAAAAGACACTAATTTAGGTTGCATTGCTCCTCAATTAAGTGGTTATTTGTGTTCTCTTTTACCTTTCCTCTAGTCTATATCTCCAATTTTCACTCAGGCCACGAGCTCTCTTTATCCTTTATTTTATGGTTTGCAGGTGGGAGATGGGTCTCTTGTTATGACCAAGCACTTCAATCTATATGGGTTGTTATTCATAGGCTAAATTGATTGTGAAGTGCAATGTCAAATGTATTGGGGAAAGAATGATTAGGGTACTCTACATCATCTATTGTGCTAAGGTTTTTGCGTGTCTAGCGTGAAAGACCTTCAACTTTCAATAGTAGGCTTTGCATTTGTTTTTCATAGGCCTGTGAAATATGTGGGGGCTGGAATAGCTGTTATGTGTTATA
>APFE030250304.1:0-22725 GCA_000404065.3 Pinus taeda | reverse complement strand
AAGATAGATCTATAGTGGTATTTTTTCATTCTTTAAATTGTATTTTTGGATATTTCATCATTATTAATATTTTATATTAAAAAATGAATGATTTATACATTTTTGTGATTACGATAGATCTATAGTGGTAATTTTTCATTGCCTAAATTGTATTTTTAGATATTTTATCATTATTATATTTTGTAATTAAGAATGAATGAGTTACACTTTTTCCTATTATTAATAAGTCACTACTTTATTTTACCTTTAATTACCTTTTCCTTTCGAGCTAACATTAACAATAACACACACACACACACACATTCATGCTGAAATATATTAGTTAATATGGATAGTGAAAAAAGTTCATACTTAAATATTTTAGTTATTATGGATATTACAACAATTTATTTAAGTTCTATATTGAGATATTTACCAACCTAGATCCATCTCAATTCCAGATCTATTAAGCATTGAGAGGGATCAAATCTCTAAAGGTGAAAACCTTCTTTTTGAGTGAAAAACTTGAGGAAAGGTTTGCACCTCGAGAGATTTGATCCCTCTTGGTGCTTAATAGATCCAAAATTAAGATGGATCTAGGATGGTTCCAGTTGTGCCGAGTCACACAAAATTTGTTGAATATCTAAGTAATATGATCGCTTTTCATTTTATTTTAAGATGGATTAGTTACCTTAGTATATTAAGAAAATAGAGAGTATTAATAGGTAAATTGATGAAAACTGATGAAATACAAATTTTCAATGGAAAATAACCATGTAACAATTTTGATTAATAGAAATCATGAAGAATAAGAATGTAATAAATTACAAATATTTTGCATTGTGATCAATCTCAATCTATCTTCTTCTTCATTTGTTATAACCATGCTTGCTACTTTTGCTATCTTTTAATATCGGTCATATGAAAAGGGAGGTTGAAATCATAGACCGTTCAAATATTTAACTTGAGATATTGTAGTAAACATCATATCCTATCTCTTTTGCTTCCCAATATTAATAGTAGCTTTCTCCAATGTCAATCCTTCTAACTTATGTATTGTTAAGCCAAAAAAAAGCATCAAATGAAGTTGTTTTATGTTACCTTTTTCAATAGGTGTAATAGGAACTATTTGAGGGAATGAATCATCCCATGGAACTCCCACATAATTATCAAATCATACTAAATCATATGTAGGTGGTTTTGGAGGTAAAATTCCAAGGTTATACAAAAAAATTTCTATAACTCCAAGAGTACCATTAACGAGTCCTGAAGAAGTCCATATGCTTGATGTAAGCATGTCTCAAGCTCCAACTGAAATAATTAACTCAAGTTCCATGTCTTCCTCATATTCTTCTATGGATTTGTTATCTTTTCCTCTTATCGCAAAACTGGCTACAATGGGACAGTTCAAGTTTTGTAAACAACACTTATTATGATTTTTTACTTCATCATTTGTTACTAACAAATGTATTTCCTCATCAAAAGACTATTTTGTGGAAGAATCCAAGGAACTATTTGTACCAGTCATGTGGAACTTCCAATATTCCATAACTTGATTTGCATATCTAACATTCATAAAAAAATTATGAATTTTTTTTTATCATTGCTTTGTCCATCTTATCAAAACGCAATGTCAAGGGTAACAACTACTGTGAATGAATTCCATAATTATTTTGCAATATCTTCAGATGCATATACAAGTTTATCCATAACAAGTGGTAATTGTCCCAAATCCACAACCAATATAACTAACCTCCCACCAAACAAAGTGTTAACATTTTCTGGGAAAGCTTGTCGAAGTCTAAAGTAAATGTTTGTTAGCAAATTTCTTCCCACGAAACTCATTTCATCTATTAGGATATATTTTACATGCTTCAATTAATCTTGCAAGGTCATTAAATGTTATCCCTGAAGCCGTGTTACCACTTTGATTTGGATTTGAAGTGCAGAACGAATTGTTGTTTCAAATATGTTAAAACTTGCAACCCCTATAGGAGCTAAAAGAAGCAATGGACTCTTCTCAGGAAGAGCCTCACTCTCAAAGGCCTTTTTAATAGCTCCAATAAAATAAGACTTTCTTGTACCTGCAGTTCCTTGGATTATCATAAGTAAACGATCAAACCCTGATCTATAATGGCCAAGTATAATATCAAATGCTATTCTTTGTTTAAATCCCAAACTTTCAAATGAATAAGACTTCAAATGTTTGTTAATATGAATCATATTTGACTTTTTCTTTTGAGATATGAAATGAATAACATGATTATAAGTTTTTCATCCACAATTTTTTTGCTCCAGTTATGCATAACATCATGATTCCTATGTCCAAGCATCTCAAACTCATTACAATTTATAAACTTATTCTTATACAATCCACAAACGATCTCCCACTCATTTTTCCTACAATCTATAGGTGGATTTATAACTTCTTCTTCATCAGATTCGACTATTTGAACTAGAAGTAATGGATTGTGATCTACAAGCCATGGGTTGTATCAATTTTTTTCCCACTTATGCATTATTTCATTACTTGTGTGACCTATATCTCTAAGGAGATCATGAAAGGTCTTATATAATACCAACTCTGACCAACAAAATTATACAAACTTTTCATCTTCATGATTAAGAATTGAATTATATCAAGGAAAGACTCGTACAATAGCTGCATTTTTTCGTACTCTTCATTTATCCCCACGTCGACGTTTTTTGTACGACCAAGACTTTTCCACATCTATCAATGGAAAGTGATCAAGATGTTTAGGTCACTTGGTATATGAATCAATAAGAGAATTATCATTGTCAGTGTCATATGTATCAACACACTCTTGTTTGAAAACCTTCAAACCAATATTTAGAACCACAAATCGATGACTACATTCAGAAAGAGGAAGCTCTGAAAGAAAATGACATGTCTCTTTTGCACCTATATCTATGTAAACAATGGATTCACATAACAAACTGCTATATGTGCATGCTTCTGGTTCATTTGGATTTTGAATAGAGGAAACACATATCAACATATCATGCAATGTTTCTGATCCTTTTTCAGACTTTGCAAAATATTTTTCTATGTAATTAATGACCACAAACTTCGAAAGAACATGTTGCCAATCTATATTATCCCTCCACATAATCAATTTTTCACGACTACGCGTATTCAATATATCATCATTTTGTCTTCGTCGATACTTTTTTTCCCCATTCTCATCAACATAAAGTTTTGAATGATCGCATAAATCCTATTTTACCTTATATCGACACACCAATCTTCCCGCCTTCTTGTGTAGGCAATATTTCTCATTGCAAGTGATGTGATGCTCAACACAATTATGAAGTTCTTCATAATCAATCATAGGATCATATTGAAATATTTGTTGCATTTCCTTTAAGTAAGGGTGATCATCGACATTGAGCCTAACTTGAATATTTCTTTCATGTCGATCACGTGGATTCATTGCATGTACACATCTATCAAAATATTCTTTAGCAAGCCTAACTTGTGTAGGATCATCCTAATTCAAAGTGTCCATGTTAAGACCATTTTTTAACCATAGAAACACATGCACATGTGGAGATCCATGATGCTTTCATTCATAGCTACATCAAAAATCTGTAACTTGATAAAAATGCTCAAAATTTTCATATGAGAACATTGTATGCCTTAAATGCATATATTGTGCTACAATAAGAGGATTATCAATGAAATTTTGATGTCTCCATTTCCATGCTTCCCTTGTATCTACAATACCTTTACCGGGGATTAATTTATGTAATTCTAGCCATTACATATCTGTTGCACTTAATGTGAAGAGTATTGTTGGACATCCCATCTATTAAATAAAGTCAGATAGCTCAACATGACATTTTCTCCAATATGCACATGTACCTCTTAGTATAGTTCCAATTCACATTAATCTTTATACAAGTCGTGATTTTGGAAGGTTTTGTAGATGCTCTATAGCTCCTCCATTATTGTCGGTAGATCTATCATATTCTTCTTTAGAAAAACTACAAAAGAAGATTGAGCACGATGTCTCATAATGATATTAGGTAAGAAGTATCTAAAGGGTGGGTGCCTTCCAAACCTGTTGTCATGATATCTAAGAAGATGTTTCGCATACTCATGAATATGGAAATTTCCCATTCATGGTTGAAACCAATCTGCCTCACCTGTTGAGAATAATGATGGAAATGCCATGTCAAATAATCCTTAGGTGTTATACCCATTGATTGGTGATGAGCTAATTCTAGGCCAATTAAGAACTTTAGGAAACCCACCATTCATGTCAAGTTCCTCTACATTAGGGTTACTTTTGCAAGATGGAATAAGTTCAATCACTCTTGGTAGATTCGGAAGCTTTGCCACAAAAGAAGATGTATTTAAGCCTTCTAATACATCATCATTGATGCTCCCTCTAACACTGCAAATTCAGTGTCATTGTCTATCTCCGGTAAAGTAACAAAATTAATCATATTTGATACATTTGTTGCAATTTCAGTTAACTCATCTAGCACATTATAATCAACTTGAACATCACAATAATATGGATCATTTGGAATCTTATATAATATGCATCTAATACTCTTTGTTTTCTAACTGCAAAATCATAACTTGATCCTTGTTGGCCTTTTTTCCGCACAGCAATCATTAAACTAAGTCTTGAAAATGTGGAGGTAATGTGCAAGCAACATCTTTAATTTCTTGTGGGAAACTAATGGTGTGCCTTTCATATTTGTATTGTCTACCTATTAAATGCATAACTTGGAAAACGAACTTGCACGTGCTATTAACATCTCTTCAACTTGTGTGAGCACTTTAAGGACATGAGGTTGCTTTCTTGGATCCATATGATTGTCAAATGAAAATCTATGATGATTTCCCTCTCTTCTACATCTTATCCATATTTGACTTGTATTTGTATTGAACACTTGAATTCCAACATATGACTCCTCACACACATGACAAATTTGAACATCAGCCAATCGATCAATCCTATCATGAAATCTTCGACGCACAATATTCATATCTTCAAATGTATCAAACGTATCATGCTCAATTTGAATTTCTTCAGGTAGCTCTATGTCCATATTTGTTGCATCATCTTTTTTACTTTGAGCTACTCTTCTTTTCTTCATAGGATTTCCTCTCTTTGCATTACTTTCATTCATCAGAGATAGACTTCTTTTTCTCACAAAATTTTCTTTTTTTTCAAGTTCCAAATTTTGTTTTCCTTGTTCTAGATGTTCCTCAATTATCATCTCTTGTTTCTTTTTTTGTCGGGATGACCTTTGTCATGCAAAATTTTGATTTTTTTGCTCTTGATGTTGTGCATTTGTCATCTGTTGTGCCTTCCTTTGTCGATACGCTCTTTGTCGTTTAACATTTTTTTGTCTCTGTATTTTTTGTTGTTCAATTGTCATTTGTTGTCACATTATTTGTCGATATGATATTTGTCACTCAATATTTGTTTGTCCATATTCCTTTAGCTAGTAAAGTGGCACTTTCACCAATTGTATTTCTAGTCACGCTCTTTGTTCTCAAATAGTATGCTTTGTTGCATTTTCCATTATGCCCATATATCAAAAAAATTAAATGCAATTCATTGATATATATATTCAAATCAAAGCAATCCAATAGTATTCACTGAAATCAATGCAAACAATTAATTCATTCACTCTTAAATTAATGCATCCGATGATATACACTGAAATCAATGCAAATAGTTAATTAAAACATGCTTTAACTAATGCCTATAATAGTATTCATTGAAATCAATGCAATGAATTGATTCAATCAGACTTAAACTAATGCAATCCAACAATATTCACTCACATCAAAATTATACCTATTGAATTTAATGTAATGCAATATTATTCATTGAAATCAATGCAATGAATTCATTTTCTAGAAACAAAAACAAATATCTCAACAACAACAAATACACATTGCTATGGGAAAATTATTTCTATAATGATCATAGAAAAAAATACAAATACGTATATATTATTAATATATTAGATAGAGTCTTTTGGTAGAAATCACATGAGAGAATTTTTTGGTCGACGCATTTCGAACCAACAAGTGTGGTTCATCATCAGGACCAGATGAAGAGGCAAACCATGGCAAAGGCTTAAATAGAGAGCAATGTAGAGACATAATTTCAAGTAACGGCTATATTTGAACAATAATGTTTAATCTATAATATCAATTTTTTAATATATTAAAAACAAATATTATTGAGTAACGATTATATTAAACGACTAGTTTTTGAAAAAAATATTTAAATAATGATATTATTTCATTAAAAATATTAATAGGTAACGGCTATATTAAATTACTAGTTTTTGAAAAGTAATATTTAAATTAATAAATAAATTAATACTTAAATTATAGATCACAGAAGCTTGAATACATAAAGTATTAATATACCTATTTCTATAAAAAGGATCATCTTACATTATAACATTGAATTTTAAAATGGATGATTTAAGAAAGTATTGGAATAAGAGGGAGAGTGATGAATTGATAGGAAAGAATGCATATAATCGAATCTGATTCATTGGAAGTCCACGATTTAATTTTTTTTAATGTTCAATGGAAGAGATCTCACCAATATTGGAAAATAAAAAAAATGTAAAATAAAAAACTATTTCACAAAATATATAGTAAATTATAACTAACACTAACTTGAATTAATATTAATATTAACATTACTAATAATTGTTAATAGCCTTAATATAATTCTAATTAAAATCAATAAAATTAATTATAATTAAATTAATAATTATAAATTTTTTGGATAAATATTAATATTTAATATTATTAATAATTTAATATTCACATTGATATTGATTTCAAGAGATTTGGCGGAAATCACATTATAATACTTTTGTCGACGCGTTTCGAACCAATGAGTGTGGTTCATCGTCAAGACAAGTTGAAGAGTCAGATCATGGCTGCATGTTAAATAGAGAGAGAAGATCTTCAAACAGCTATATTTGACTAGGAAACAACTATATTGGACTGGGAAATTTGACAGAGAATTGGCTAAATTTGACTGGCCAACCTCATTGGACCAAGGGAAAGGAAGAGTTATTTTTGTTATAATTATTACCAAAAATTATTGTTATATATATTACCAACATTTGAATAAAGGTAAAGTTTGTATTTAAAAATTAAGAGAATGAATAAATTAGTTATTGCAACGCCTTTTTCTCCAATTCTAATCATTTATAAAATGCTAAGTTAATAATTATGAAATTTAGTTTTTTTGTTATATTTATTACCTTACAAATTACTAAAATGGAATACTAATTAAATATATATGTATATTACGAAATAGTTATTTATCAAAATCCTTAAATCATTAATAATATGGAATAATATGTAAATATATACTTTCCAGATTGAATATAAATATATAAATAATTAGTTACTAGCAAGTTAGTTTCTGTTAAAATTATTATCATAAACAAAAATGCAATACCCTAAACATGTTAATCGACTGTATCCAAACAAAATGATATAATTATGGATGCATAATTATATATTTATTATATAATATATATATTATATATATATATATTATATATTAGATATATTATATAAATATATATATTATGAAATAAGCTATTATATCAAAATACTTTTAAATCAATTAATATAATATTGAATAATTATGTAAATATTGCTTTTCCGAATTAAATTATAAATATATAAATAAATAGTTAACTAGTTATTATGCAAGTTAGTTTCTTCAATTTGTCCGGACGATGAACCAAATTCATTGATTTGAAACACATCGACAAAAGTATTATAATGTGATTTCTGCCCAAAAATCTTCTCGAAATCTTGATATGGATCACAGAAGCTTAAATTCAACAATTGATATTGATTCTTAATCATTTATTCTAAGTTAGAATTAAAATTAATTCAAATCATTTAGTCTAAAGTGAATTAATTCTAAATTAAAATTAAAATTAATTAAAATATTATTGTTAATCTTAATAATAAAAATTAAATGGTTTTAAAAACTTTTGGAATAATAATAATATTAACATTACTAATTTTTTTTTAAATTAAAATAATAGTATTAGAGATTCTAAATTAAAAAATCGAATTAACTATAATAAAAAATTACTAAAATAATTTTTAATTCATCCTAAATTAAAATAAATTAATTTCAATTATAAAAATATTATTGTACATACCATATTTAATATATATATAAAATAATATAAATATAATATATATATATAATATAAATCTATTACCCGTAACAAAATGATACATGGAGGCCACTAGCCTCTGCAGTTCTTAGCCGAGATTCATGGCATATTGCATCCAAAACATAATTAAGACTGCCCAGAAGAGGGAAACCAGTCCAGTCCAAAGTGGATTTGCTGCCCTTACAGGGGAAACTGACATTTGTACATAGATTGATATTCTATTAAAAACAACTTCAAAACTAACTATTTTGTTCAAAAAAACAAAAATAAACCCATAGGACTGGGTGTTGGGAACTTGAAACTTGAAGAGACGTGTTGGTTTAATCGTCATTTGGTGTCAATGGGTGTTCTTCAAGAATTAGACACCTGTAGGCATCGAGGTCATCCCCGTCTTTTGATTGTTCACCCGTGTTTTCCTTCGCCAGTTGTTCTTGCTTCTACTCTGCTACAGAAGGCTCGCCTTGAGCATTATCCTTCTTCTCCGTTGCGCGAGTGGGACGTGTTGCCGAAGGCTCGCCCTGAGAAAAATTCTTCTTCTCCATTGCGAGATCAGGACATCCTTCCTCGATGGAGGGTTAATTGTAACAAATATTAAGTACTATTAGTAATTATCATTAATTATCAATTAAGACATGGTCAGCTACTATCATTCCCATTCCATCTATCTCTTACCTCTATTTATTCATTCCATAGAGATCTGTCCTACACTCTTATTGATCTATCCTGATGACGAGCCATAATGGATGGCTGGAAACATCGATTCAAACAATTATGGATGCGATAAATCTAAAAGAAAGCTCTAAACAAAGTACAAATCACAAAAGCCTCAAAATTATAACTAACTTAACCGTTTAAATATATTTGACGTTAATTATGTTCACTTTAGTACGCTAGTTTATGTTAACAACATATCCCAATAGAGCACCGAAAGCAATGGAAAATTGAATATTCATTTGTTTGAACCATAAATTTCTCATTTGGGGCCTAAAAAGGCAGTGAATAGAGAAACAAATCACCATAACACAACAATGTGTCATAAGCAATTGTGGTAGGCCTGGGACCATGTATTAAAGAATGAATATATCAAAATAGTGTACCTCTCTGAAATGCTATGTTTGACTGCCAATGTTATGTTTTCTTAGCTAATAAATGGAAGTAAGGAGACAACAAAATGTTAGCTTCTTTTTGCACTCAAAGAAGCCATATTTTTCACTCACTATGCAGAGAGTAGAGAGAGATCTCGTACTTGAAACCCGCACAATATGTGAGGATAGTCAATTATTATATATATGATGAAACAACACCTGTAAGTAATATTGATGAGATGAATTTCAATTCTTGATAAATAGAAAATTGTTTGTAACGTGGTGATTTGATATACGTGGATTTTTTTTTGGTCTAAGTCTAATGCATTAAAATAAGTCTTTGGAAAACAAAACATCACAAATTTTAGTTTCTAATTTTCAACTGCTGAGACAGTTTCATAAACTTGCTACAATTATTGCGTGAAATAATATATTTCAACTCTTAAAATAATTTCATAAACGTGTAGCAATTATCATTAGACAAATTGACAAATTAATTTATCCGAGGCTAATCGATTTATCAAACTTTGTTGTCATAATATATTGTTGTTGATCCTTATTGTTTCTACTTGAATCCATCAAATACTCTTCTTAACCACATTGTTTGACATGTTGGTGATTTTGCTACTACATATTTTACTTCTGCTCACGAAAGTGTCATAATAGGTTGCTTCTTAATTGCCCATGAAATCACACCTGAACCAAGATGGAACAAATAACCAAAAGTGCGCTCTTCTTATCATCCAAACTATGTGCAAAATCACTGTCGATGTATCCAATGAAATCCTTCTTTTATGTGATTGCATACATTATGCCATAGTCTCTAGTTCATGCTATGTATCTCAAAATTCTTTTTCTTGCTCTCTTATGTGTGTCTTTTGGAGTCCCCATAAATCTGGAAATCAAACTCACTCCTTTCATATATTTGGTCTTGTAGCTATGAGATACATGAGGCTTCCAACCAATCTTTTGAATAGAGTTGGATTGACATCTAATCCTTCATCATCCTTGCCTAACTTTGTACATGTTGCAACTCGTGTAGGGACAAGTTTGCAATTCTCCATCTTGAACCTTTTTAGAAAATCTTTGGCATATTTATTTTGACAATTAAAAATTCCCTTTTCATATCGCTCAAACTTTATGCCAAGAAAATATTTCATGAGGCCAATATTTGTCATTTCAAATTCTTTCATCATGGCTGATTTAAATTCATCCAATCAAAATCATCTATATAGATAATGTCATCAACATATAAGCAAACAATCAAGATTTGTCCATGCTCATTTACCTTTGTGTACAAGGTAGGCTCAATGTTACTTTTGAAAAATACATTCTTGATCATGTAGCTACCAATTATGTTAAACCAAGCTCTAGGTGCTTGCTTGAGTGCATAAAGCGTTTTCTTCAACTTGTAAACTTTATATTATTTACCTTCAACTTCATAACCTGGAGGTCGCTGCACATAAATTTCTTCTTCTAGAATTCCATTCAAGAATGGTGATTTCACATCCATTTGAAATACTTTTCACTTGTTTTGAGATGTTGTGGCTACAACTACTCTTACAGTATCTAATCTGGCTACCAAAGCAAACATTTCTCCAAAATCTATTCCTATTTGTTGTGAGAATCCTTTTGCTATAAGTCTTGCTTTATTTATGTCAATTTCACCTTTCTCATTCAACTTTGTCCTGTACACCCATTTCACACAAATGAGATTTTTGTACTTTGGAATATCACCCAAATCCCATGTATCATCATTTTCAGTAGTTTCAATTTCTTCATCCATGGCTTGCACCCAATTGTCATTTCTGACTGCTTCTTTAAACAAAGAACGTTGGAATGACAACAACGCAAAATTCAAACAAATATCCAAAGCATCATAAATATCTTTCAGACTTATCATCTTTCTCTTACCATTGTTTGATTCATCACTGATTGGTTGTTAGGAGAATCATGGTTTTGTGATCTACTTGAAGATCCATGCTGCTAAAATAATATTGGAGTCCTTATTGGTGTGTCTATGTTTGGTGTCTTCACTTGTGAATCTTGCTACTCGTTTTCGGCTACATCATATTCTCCATTAGGGGAAATTGTGCATCAACTGTTTTGTCCATACTACCACTCCATGACCCTTTTTCTTTGAACAAATCATCTATACTAATTATGGTCTTCTTAGTAACATGGTTATACAATTTGTAAGCTTTTGACTACTCACTATGACTAGTAAATATGCATTTTTCACTTTTATCATCTAATTTGCCTCTTAGCTCTTTAGGAACATGTGCATAGGATACACATCCAAACACTCTAAGATGAAATACACTACAAGACATACCTAACCATGCTTCTTCTGGTACTTTTTCCATCACACTCTTTATAGGAGATATGTTTATCACATAAATAGCACATGCAATTGCTTCTCCCCAATACTCATTAGACAAGTTTCTTCCTTTCAACATGCTTCTTGCCATGTTCATAATTGTCCTGTTATTTCTCTCTACTACACCATTTTGATGTAGCATGTACCTATTTGTAAATTGTCTTATGATTCCATGTTGTCTGCAATAATCATGGAATGCCTTCAAATCATATTCTTGACCATGATCTAACCTCAATACCTTGATTTGATAATCACTCTAGTTCTTTTCTAAGGCTTTGAATTCTTTGAACTTTGCAAAAGTTTCTGACTTCTTCTTCAATAAGTAAACCCATGATTTTCTTCTATAATCATCAATGAAAGTGAGGAAGTAACAACTTCCACCAATCAACTATTCCCCCATAGGTCCACACAAGTGTGTATTAATTAGCTCAAAAAGTTGCTTTTCTCAGTATGAAACTCGCTTTATAAAACTTTCATGGTGTTGTTTTCCCAAGATGCAACACTCCTAAGAACTATTAGGTTCTTTCATGGGAGCTAATCCTCTAACCATCTATTTCCACTACAACAATCTTAAACCAGAAAAGTGCAAGTGTCCAAATCAAAAGTGCCATAAACACTAATCATTATAACATGCAATTGTAAAAGAACTAACTTGATCACTGTAATTCATAAATAGAGGAAAGAGTTTGTTCCTTGTTATTCGCACCTTTGCTATCAGCTGCATGCTTGGGGGATTGTCATATATAACACACTCTTGTCCTTGAAAGATAACTCTATATCCTTTCGACATCAATTGACCAATACTTATCAAATTATGTTTGAGACCAGGGACATAATATAACTCTGAGATTTTCTTCGGCTCCCCCTACTTGGTTAAAATGTTGACCACTCATTTTCCATCTACATCCACATTCCTTTTAGTCCCCAACTTTACTGCTATCTTCATATATTGATCTAAATTTGCAGCCAAATTCTTGTTGCCTCTCATGTGGTTAGTGCAACCACTATTTAATATCCATACATTACCATAACGTTCATGCATGGTATGGAAAGACAGGAACATAAAGTTATTACTCTCTGTAGTGATATTAGCTCTGTGGTTTCATTAATAAGTTATCCTCTTCCTGTAATCATGTGCACAATGACCAAATTTATTGCAATAATAACATCTCACTTTTGATTTATCAACACTTTGATTATTGTTGAAGCTTTTGTTGTTGCTTCCACTTTCGTATTCATGCTCTTCTCAACCAATTCTTCTACCTCGTTCTCTACCTCTTGATTCACTTTTTCCTAAAACTCTATCTCTTTAAATAGAAACCTTGCTTTTGAAAGTGGTTTTTAAAGTGGAATCCTTATTTTTGTCTATCCTTGTCTCATGTGATAGAAGTGATCCCATCAACTTATCAACTGTTAATGATGCCAACACCTTGTCTTCTTCTATGCCTCCTACCACAACATCAAATTTCGTAGACAATGATCTTAGGACCTTCTCAACCATTTTTTGATCTTTAATTTTGTCAACATAATTTTTTAACTAATTTAAAACAGTCATGGTTCGATTCATGAATGAATCGATGTCCTCTGTCTCCTTCATATGTATACTTTCAAAACATCTCATAGTATTTTGCAAATTAAAAATATTGACTTAGGCCGCACCATTATAGCTTGTTGCCAAGGTCTCCCATGTTGTCTTTGCTAAAGATGTGATCATAATCTTCTGGAACACTGCTCAACCCAATCCCTACTAGATAAGCTGCAATGCTTATGCATTCTTATTTTTATCTTTGTTCCATAGTTTTGCCTTTACATTAGTGAGAGATAGTTATTCTACTTCATCTTTAGGTTATGAAAACCCAAACTAGACATGATATCAAACATCATGAGCATGCAACATGGTCGCCATCTTAATAGCCCACACATCATAACCTTTTCTTGTAAACGTTGGAAACTGAGGGTGGAAATTTGAGAAAGCCATATTTAACAACAATTTCCTTTTAAAAGTTTTGCATAGCCTTCTTTAATAGTTTTATTAAAAAAAAAAAAAAACAAACAAACAAACAAACAAACAAACAAACTTTATAAAAATTTCTTTATGAAAAACCCTTGTTATTTTTTTATATAAAAAAAGCTTTAAAACAAAATTATTAAAAAAGCTTTAAACAAAATTATTGATTAAAAAACTTTAATATAAAAACTCTTTCATAAAAAAAGATATTTGTAAAAACTTTATGAACCTCCCACTTAACACTTCAAAGATGACATAAAACACCTCAAAAGATGTGACATCTTTTTTTGTAAGATAGATTGTAATATGACGTACACAATGCATGTGAGTTTTTTTTTAACTTTGGAACAATGAGTTTCTGAAGCTTTAATAACTCACGGGATTTGTGCACCTACAAAACATATAGACTGCACTTAACCTAATTTTTCGCAAAATCGAAGTTAAATGAGATTTGTGCAGTGTTTGCACTATTTAAAGGTCGATTTTGCTAGCCTTGCAGGCTTGTCACTCTTAACAGTGCGACAAATTTGCAGCACAATTAAAAAAAAATCATTGACCTCTTCTTTTTTGCCCTATTGTTAGTGGCTCACTAAGCACCATGGATCTTGTGATCCTTAGCTTTGATAACACTTTTTTGGAAAGGAAGAGGAGGAAAAACACAAATTTAACACACAAAACACATGAGTTGTGGCTCTTCTATTGATTGCACAAAAGCTTCATTATTACCATGAACCTCGTGAGGGGTATTTAAACCTTTTTGAATAGCGACTTGCCTAAAATCACTTGACATGCAACCACACACTCAATTTGACTAGGACTTAACTGGACTTGAATTGCCTTAACTTGAGTCTCTAAAATAAGTCAACTCTTCATGTGTGAATAATTACCTTATTTTGACAATCTGTTGAATTCTTCTCAATTTCCTAAAGTTTTTTTTTCCTGCCTGTATCACAGTCCCGATGTCCACTAGATAATTGTAACCGATTTGAATTTGTTTGGAACATCGAAATCAAATCCGACTTGGCAAAGAAATTCAATGATCACAATAAAATCAGTTTCGAGTGAATTTGAATGAATCAGTCACATGAAAATGAAATGAGATAGAGATTATTGTTCTTTTGACCATTAGAATAAACCACAGTCATTATGACAATAATTATACTAGCAAAGGTTTTTTTTTTTTGAAAGAGATGGCAGAAAATACACAGAAACGCAAGATTTCAAAGTTCATAGGAAATAATATGTTGGAAATCGCATTTGGAAAGTGTTTTTTAGGATACATTATGGATCTACATACAATTAGTTGCATCTCTGTGTAAGAGAAAGTGTGTATTGGAAGTAATACATTAGATTCCATTATCTAAAGATTATGAACTAATTTTTAATTCGGAAGGTATGTGTAATGGAATAAAAGTAGGGAAGCCATGCTAAGGCTCAATTCTAGTAGGACCCAATCGTTGACGTAGTTGGGCTTGAGGAGAAGTTAGGTGCATGGAAAGAGTCTTAAGGAAAGAATGCTTGACTTCTAGTTGGATTGACCACCCAACCTCATGCTGTGGGCCCAACAATTAGTCAGAGGTGAGGAAGCAGTTGTGTGGACCAGTGATAATAAGTGAGGAACCCAGCTTGACTAGTTGGAGGTTGGGACATTGGATGCCAAATCACAATGGAATCATGGTGATAATTTCACCTTATGTTTGTGTGTCCATAACTCTCACACGTCACATAGCAAATGTGAGGTGCTAAGTTACTAAACCATACATATTTTCTTCCTGTTATTGTAATATCAATATGGATCTGATATGACTTTCAATCTCATGAGATATATATTTTGAAAACTAGAAGTTCACAATACTTTTGGAAGTGTTGTTTCCAAGTGTAGAAGGATTTAGTCCAAAATTATTATTCTAGTATGTTTAAAAGTGTTGTTGCCAAGTGTAGAAGGATTTAATATGAAATTGTTTTTTATTAGGAGAATGGATCAACTTGTAGATGTTGAAGACTCGCCCAATGCTCACCCAAAGCCTACTCCTGGTATGATTATCTATTTTGTTTCTCATATTTTCTGTCATTGTTAGTAAATATGTTGTTGCTTGTAAGTAGATGAAAATTCTCTAGTCTCTTTGAATGCAATGATAGGAATAGAGGAACAAACCAAAGAAGAGGGGTTTGCACAGGCAGATCATGAAGTCTTTTTTCAAGTGGACGACCAAAACAATTGATTACTATTCTCAGGGAAATCTATCCTTATAGAAACCATTTTATGAAATCTATCTAGTACACTAAAATTATTATTCAATAAGTTAATCAAGCAATTCAATATATTCTCAAGGAATATAGAGAAAATTCTTTATATATCAAGGGAACATACATGTATATTTTCGACACTACAACATAAAGGGGGCTTTTAAGACAATAATTGAGAAATTTTTTGGATAAACTATCTTAACCTGAGACAAAAAAACATTTTTATCGTCTTAAATATTGTCTTTAAGCGGGTGTCTCAAATTATTGTTTTAAAAATTGTCTCTATAAGACAATATATAACACAAGCATTATTGTCTCTTAGAAAACAATTTCATTTTTGTCTCTCTAGAGACAATAGTTTGGATTAAAGACATTGTCTTTATAAAGACAATATGTCTTTAATCCTAGCTATTGTCTCTCTAGATATAATACAAAAATATATGTAAAGACAATACAATATCACTTTTGTCTCACAATATCAAAAAATGAATCCAGAAAAATATGTCATGCCACCATTGAAATAAATCAATACAAAAAGTATCTAATTAAAAATAAACTACAATCTCATTGATTAATTCATGTTAAGGAACAGTGGAATCGAACCACAAACCCCCTGCTTATAACATAGATGCTCTTCCATTGAGCTAGCACCCTTTGAAAAAGTATGTGAGTTATGATAGTTCTTGAAATTGCATATATACACCTTGATTTAAAATAATGCATAATAGGATAATCTTAAATAAACGTGTTAAGAACCCCTCTTATATAGTATTGAGGTTAGTGAGGCAAATTCATTTTTGAGAAGAAAGACGGAAACTGACATATTGTAAAGGTGCATTCATTGGACAATATCCATGGCCCCTAAAAGAAATGATTAAGAATAAAACAAATCACAATCCTCCTTAATACTATAGGATGAGAAATGTTTTGATCTCCTCAATGGTAGAACCTGAAATGTAGATATGAATTTTGTCCGCAACATAAGCCAGCTTAAATTTTCTAAGTTGCTTGAACTCACATTGTATCATGACCCTGTTAGTCGTGTTTTTGTAACTACTCATGTTTAGAGATGAAATAGTGGCATCTACGATACTAAGGTTAGTTGTCAATGTTATAGCTTGTGAATTATATGAAAAAAAGAAAGAAAGAAGATATATTTTATAGTATATACCACTTACTTTTATTTCATGAATTATTTTAGATGTAACTCATCAAATTACTAATGAGATTGAAAAATTGTACCTCTATGTTGATGATGGCATCGATATTTTCTTGACTCTGTGCAAATTTCAAAAGGTAGACATGTTCATGTATTTCCCCACATTAGCTTCTGTAGGAATCCCTAAAATATTATAGCCATCTATATTAAAGGGGCTATAAATGTTTGTTGAACAGTCCAAGGAATTCATATTTGTATATAACAACAGTTTCCCTCTGGAATCACAACAAAATGAATAATTTTTTTTGTGCAAGCTACCAGCTAACCAATCTTTGAGCACTCATATTTGATCAACGAAGGCACGGCTAAGGGAAACTGTTACTTGGCTCTATGAGACAACGAATAATTTTTGGCTAACTTGAGAAACTTAGAAACCTACTTCCACTTCTGAATCTCTTCAAACCGAAGAAACTTCAAAGCTGAACAAGCATCTATCCTAGCCCAAAGGGAGGTGAAAAATAAGTTCGCAAGATCCAAATGCAAACCCAAGAGAAAACGAGAGAGCAAACTCACAGATCTTCTCACCCTACTGATTCCTGCTCTTAATAAAGCTAAACTGGTCCTAAGGAAAACTTGATGATTCTGGGGAGTGTGAAGACGAGGATTAATCTGGGCAAAGGCCGGGATGATGGAGGAGTCTCTGCGTCTTTTAAGAAACGCTAGATCTAACTTCAACTTTGAAACCTGCAAGCGTGCCCGTTCAAAATGATGAACCTTGGTTGCAATGGCTTTTCTGTGCAGGGATTCAATTGTTGAATTGAGACTTCTATGATCCATATCAAGTTTACAATAGATTTTTCAGCGTAAATCACATGATGTTTCTGTAGGAATTTACAGGGTAAGTTCCTCAGACAGAACACCAAAAGGACACCGCTCACAAACAGATCAATACACCAGTATTTTGACGTGGTTAAAACCCTCAGAGAGGGAAACAGTCCACGGCCTGCGCCAACGTGGCTACTACAGGCAATTTATTAATAAAAGAATGAAAATTTACATAAGCTTCTCTCATGCACGATGAACCTACAAATGACCCTCCATGCGCTTTAAATAGAATTCATGGACCAATCGGGTGTCAAGCCACGGATCAAGTGTCGGTAATACCGAGGAGAGAATGAACCGTCGGATCACTACATATCGTGACCGTCGGATTGTAAGTTACAAAATGTACAACGGTAAAGAAACACACTTTACCTAACTCTATACCTAACTCTATACTAGACCAAGTTGAACTTAACTATTTCCTATGTGTCAGAATATCCTAACAGTTTCATTTGTCGACGCATTTCAAACCAACTAGTGTGGTTCATCGTCAGGACAAGCTGAGAAGCAAATCAAGCTATGCATGTTGAATAGACAAAGGAGACCTCCAACGGCTATAATTCATGACCAGGCAACGACTATAACGACTAAATTTGAATAGGAAATAGTTAGATGGACTAGGACCAGGGGGATAAAAATAAGTTAATTTAATGTATCAAATCAGAATTTATTTTATCATAAAAATTCAAAGGGGCATATGAATTTTAATTATATATAATATATATTGATATTAAGTTACTAGTTAGTTATAAAAAGATATAATAAATAAATAAAATATAAAAGGCAAGAGTTAGATAATATTTTAATATATAAATAAAAATAATTATTTATCTAATTAGCCTAGAGGTTGACAAATTCAATAGATTATTGAGATTTCATGCAATGTTTATATGAATTTACATAAAGGTTTTGACTACTTTACAATGAACTTTTATTCAGATAACAATTATTCTAAAAGGAATCAAAAATAATATATTAAATATCCAGAAATAATTAACCGTATATCTAATTGTTAAATTAACTTATTATTATATAGCAGTATAGGTAATAAAAATTATCTATTAGTTAAAATTATTAGGATACGGTATAATAAGAATAAGCCAAGAAATGAGGGAGGGAAGAAAAGAAAGCCACTAGGAAGAGAGTGTTGGGACCCAACAACTACTAATTTTCCAACCATCCTCTCTATTGAGATTGCTTGGCTTTTTTTCAATCTCAAGGGCTTCCCTAAATTTCTGATAATGAAATTGTGAAACCCTAGCAATCACACTAGTTTCCTCAATACAAACATGATGTTTGGTTTTTTCTGCATGTTCTGCTAAGGCGGAAGACTTGGTTCTTCTATGCTTAAGGTCAGCAGCGTGCTCACCAATCCTTTGATTAATGGAGCGACTAGTCTCACCAATGTAGGGGGTCCCACAGGAACAAGGGATAATGTATACCCCTTTCATATCCCTAGGGTCTATAGGATCCTTCACCGATCTCAGGGACTTACTAATGGTGCTAAAGGGCCTAAAGGTCGCAGGGACATTATGTTTCTTAAGAGTTCTTGCAATCTTGTCAGTTGTCCCCTGAACAAAAGGAAGATGGACACCGGGAATCCAATCCTTCGATTCCCTTTTAGTAAGAGAATTACTGGCAGCTTTGAGGAAAGCTTTATGACCTATGTATCTACTATAACCATTCTCAACAAAGACATCAAGGAGATGGGATTTTTCTTTCTGAAAGCTCTTTTTATCCGAGATCCTTAGGGCAGGAGTAGCAAGGGCATTAAGAACACCCATCTTCTGAGCCGAGAAATTGTGGGAACTAGCATGAAGATATTGCTCCGTATGTGTTTTCTTTCGAAACACATGGTGGGAAATGGAACCATCATTATTCTTAGAAAAAAGAATATCAAGGAAAGGGAGGCAACCATCTACTTCTTGTTCCTTAGTAAACTTAATGGCCGAAGATTGATCAATATTTTAAATAATCTTACTAATACTATTATTCATTTTCAACTTGAATTATAAATTTTCACCATGAATTAAAAATTTCAAATCAATTTTTATTTTAAATTCAATAAATTTAAATAATATATTTTGCACAATCAAAAAAATTAAAAATACAATTTTAAACCACTACAAATTATATATTTCAAAATATACATTATTTTTTGAAATTTTACTCTAACATTTGAAGTATTTATAATTGAAAGGGGAAATACAATAATAATATATTAATGTTGTCTAATTAATTTTAGACTTTTTATATCAAACCATTTTTAATTATGTTGGATTTCAAGTCTTTGTGGAAGTTTTTTTAGAATCATGATCCTGATTGTCCACAGTTTCAATTTCATTCTGTAGACGTTTCAAATCCCAAAGGGGGTCCATCATCCGGACAAATCAGAAAGATAGAATTTACTTACCCAAAATGCTCTCATATTGAATGATGGGACATGGGATATGAGAAGAGTGAGACCCGAACATGGTGATAATGATATTAATATTCCATCAACGAACACATTGGGACGGAAGTAAACAGATACAAAAGATACGGCTTAGAGCCATGGTATTCTTATTCTTGTTTATGGTGAGCCAAACAGAAACTAGGAACTTTTAAACGTATGATATACGCATTTACTGAAAAATAGGCCTATGTTTGATGGATAATATTCCATCCATGTCCGTGGATGTTCCTCCTCCTATATTATATTATATTTACAAACTAACTCACTGTATGCAGCGGATCAGACATGCCGCTTATGATTCTCTTCTCAGTAAACTTCTCTCCCATCTTTCAGAAAGGGGAATTCTGGGCTTCATTTTCCATTTGATCACGGAAGGAGTTTCTCCGCGCAGCGTTGAGAATCGTTTTATCTGCTACAACGAAATAAGCCGAACCGCTGACTGTGTCCAATCAAAAACACACAACACAACACAACATCAACATACAGTCCATGGGATAATATTATAATGAGAGATATGCAGATGACTATGTATGAAAATGATTTATAAATCATCCTTCTTTCAAACAAAACACTGTCAGCATAAAATTCAGTAGTTGTAGAACCGTTGATCAGAGGATGCATCATCTACGCAATGCAACGCAATCATTTTAGTAAAACTATTCAATACAATGTAAGAAAATTAATGGGTATTAAGGAGAAATTAATGGGTATTAAGGAGAAAGACGCAACTGCAACGAAACATTTGGGGATGGCACGACAGTGATATTTAACTAATTAATTACCGACTTACTTGTAGAAATGATAAGTGCCTGTGCAGCATGATTGAGGTTAGCCCTCGCCCAAGGAATAGCTCTTGCTCCCAGCATCTGCAGATTATTTTAAGGCCGCGTTATTTATTAATCCAACCCAGCAGTTAATTGATACATGAATTGAATTGGTACATATTAATTGGTGCTTCAACAACAAGACTCACTGTGGGGATGGCAGAAGCTACGCATGCAATTGCAGCTGCCTTGGTCCCCGCTTTCACTGCTTCTGGATTCATATACATACATACATTAATGAGTGCTCACTAAATGAATGAAATGGATTTGGCGACGCATATGGTCATAGCCATAGCCATAGCCATAGTCATATCCAGGACAAACAAACAAAGAAAGAATGATTAATACAAAGCGATCAATGTTAATGAGTGAGTGAGAGAAACAATATTGATCATGCAGTTTCATTAATTACCCTTGGAGCACTGTTGTGCTCTCAGAATTTTCATGTCAGCCTGTTGCTTTGGACTCGCCATCTCCTCTTCCGCGATGCTATGATTAATGATAGTCCCCTCCCCTCAGTACATTCAGATCACACACAAATAATTTGTGCGAAATAAGGATGAAACTAAATGCTCGATACTGGAAACTCAAAACACGGTGGCGGTATATATAGGGCAAAAAGTGGGGGAGTTGAAGCAGTAAGCGTGGAATCGAAATCAGTGGGTAGTGGTGTGTCAACACAGCAGGTAGGGTGTAAGAGAGAAAAGTGCTTGTTATGATGGGGAATCTGTACTGGTTTGGAGATTAGATTGAGACAATGGTCCGTCTTGACCATTGTTTTCTGTGTACTTACTGCTTCCCTCGCAAATATCAATCTCAGTACTGTTCCAACAACAAAATCAAATGCACTTTTTCTTAATTGGATGGGAAAAAGCTGGAAACTACTCCTCATAGCCGCCGCTAGATTCGGAAGTCGCTTATGCCCGCGGGTTTGGGTATGGATTTGCGCGAGCAATTTACAGGTGCTTCTCTGCTATTTGTCGCGTTAGTGGGTAGCGAATTAGACTGTTTTTGGTGTGAGTGGAGACTGATTTGGAGGTATCCGTTTCCGCGTGCCTTCTGTTTTTCGGTTTGCATTCAGGTGCAAGCGCAATCCCGAGTCTCTTTTTGTTTCAGAATACAGGGATATGACTTTTTGCTTAATTATTTATGATTAAAATGAATAAATAAATGCTCGGTGATGCCAAATCCGGAACAAGATATTGTACTCAAACATAAATAATAATTTAGTGATGTGGTTAGTCAAATGTTATAATTTATTAAAAAGTAAAATGATGAATGTATAAAACGTTTAGAAGGGATGATTCGACATCCCATCATACGCTATTATTGTTGATGACCTACCTAGTCCTTAAGACCTTTTTCTTCAACATTAACATTCTATCCTTTGTAAACATATCGACTTAGTCCTTAAGACCTTTTCTTCCGCATTAAATTTTCATCACTTGCAAACATCTTTTTGCAAATTTGGTAATGT
>APFE030250302.1:885-12965 GCA_000404065.3 Pinus taeda | reverse complement strand
TGTAATACATGCTGTCAAATAGAAACAATTCTAACGAAAATTGTTGCATCACATAGACGTGATTGGGCTGCCAGACTACCTAAAGCACTGTGGGCTTACAGAACAACATGGAGAAGTACCACTGGTTACTCACCTTATCAACTAGTGTTTGGAAAACAACACATTTTCCCCATAGAATTCAAAATCCAAACATTACGAACAACACAGGAAGTTGGCTTAGACCTAACTGAGGCACAGATTAATCAACTACAACAGATCAATGAGCTGGATGAAATTAGGGTCTCTGCACTTCAAAACACTACTCTGATCCAACAGCAGAGAGCCAAATGGCATGATGCTCTCATCAAAAATAAAGTCTTCCACAAAGGAGACTGGGCTCTTTTGTACGACTCCAGGTTTCAGGACTTCCCCGGGAAACTCCAGACTTGTTGTTTGGGACCATACAAAATCTAGAAGGTACATGACAATGGTACCCTTACTCTAATCACTATTGGTGGTTCTGGATATGCCTTCAAGTCAAATGGCCACCGAGTTCATCTCTATTGGAAACCACTCACTTGGGAGTCCTTGTGCCAGTAGCTACACCAAGATTCAGATATGGAGATTTTGGGGGAGGAAGAGAAGTCTTCCTCACCTATAATTCATTAAGGAATTTACTTCTTTTTACAGTTTGTACATAATTTATTTTCTTGAATCATTTTTGTACATATTTTTGAATCAACGTTTTCCTGTTACTATTTCTGTTGTTCCTTTTTTTTTCTTCAAAAGGACAACATTTTCTTCTGACTGTTCCTTTGTCAAAAGAACAACCCCTTTTGGATCAGCCATCATTTTGCTGTTATTTTGTTCTTTTTCTTTATTTTTGTGTTCTACTATTCCTTTTCCAAAGGAACATCATTTTTTATTTTTGTTATTCCCATTTCCAAAGGAACAACATTTTTTTATTTCTGCTGTTCCTTTTCCAAAGGAGCAACATTTTTTATTTCTGCTGTTCCTTTTCCAAAGGAACAACATTTTTTATTTCCGCTGTTCCTTTTCCAAAGGAATGGCATTTGTGTGTTTTTGTCGTTCCTTCTCCCAAAGGAACAACATTTTTTATTTTTGTTGTTCCTTTTCCAAAGGAACGAAATTTGTGTATTTTTATTGTTCCTTTTCCAAATGAATGACATTTTTGTGTGTTTTGTTGTTCCTTTTCCAAAGTAAAAACATTTTCAATTTCTTCTGTTCCTTTTCCAAAGGAACGACATTTGTATTTTTTTTTTGTTCCTTTCCAAAGGAACAACATTTTCGATCTCGACTGTTCCTTTTCGAAAGGAACGACATTTGCTTGTTTTGTTGTTCCTTTTCCAAAGGAACAACGTTTTTCATTTCTATTGTTCCTTTTCCAAAGGAACGACATTTGCTGGTTTTGCTGTTCCTTTTCCAAAGGAACAAATTTTTTTATGTATGTTGTTCCTTTTTTAAAGGAACAACATTTTTGTGTGTTTTTCTGTTCCTTTTCCAAAGGAACAACATTTACGATGTCTGTTGTTCCAAAGGAATGGCATTGGTGTGCTTTGCTGTTCCTTTTTCAAAGGAACAACATTTGTGATTTTTGTTGTTCCTTTTCGAAAGTAACGACACCTGTGTGATTTGTTGTTCCTTTTCCAAAGGAACAACATTTGTGGACTTTTATTATTCCTTTTCTCAAAAGGAACATCACTTGTATTCTTTTGCTCTCCCTGTGAAACAACTCATTCCTTTTGTTGTTTTAAATTGAGGATGCTTATTCTTCCCGTTCTTTCAAGTCTTTTGGAATACAACTATGCACTTATGTAATGGAAACAAAATCACAACATACTGAAATCAGTCAATCAAAAATTGCTATTTTTATAAGAAATTTCCCTGAATTGGTAAGAGGACAGAAGGAAGGACACGCTTATTCATCATCTTTTGCTATCATTGTTCTACTAATTCTGCTCTGATTGGTTATCTCTATCATGTCGGTCCCTTTTAATCCTCTTTGATTACTATTCAGGAATAAGAGCAAAGGATTTATATCTTCCTATTGGGATGTTAAGACTTCTTCCACCATTCCTACTATTAAGGAGTGTTGAACCACCCTTTGTGTATAAATAGAGAAGGCACTTTATGAAAAAGAAAGAAAAAAGAGCAAACATGACTTATAAATTGTCAAATGCTAGATAGGGAGTCTCATTAAGAGCTGGTCTACCATGATCATGAGGATGAAAGTGAAGTGGAATTCCCATTATGGCCACCACACTAAGGATATGGTCCAAAAGATATATCAAATAAAAAACCCTTGGAACAAGAGGTCTCATCACGAGCCAGCCTGCCCACTTTTCGCTCCTTCCTTGTGAATGGCATTATGGCTAACTGGTCACCAAGCCAGCATAATGGCCTACATTTTGACATTAGACAACGTTCCCTAAGAATACACAAAGGATCATGGTTCCATGGGTGAAATAAACAACTCTTCCAAGGTTATGGAAAACTGTCGACAGTAGAGCATTGTTAATGGTATTGAAGTCGGATTATTTACACCAATAGGTAAGTTATTAGCACCCTTTTGTTTCTTATGCCGTGGTAATCAATTATATGTTATTTCCGCAACCATATAACGCATGAATATATATTATCACCAATCATGATAGAACAATTGACAATGACCGCATGAGACTCTCTATTTATGGCAAATGTCTTATCCCCAACCTTACATCATATCACCGCAGTCTCTTACGTATTAAGCGACATGACTCTACGCCTCGTTTTTAGTAATATGCTACTTTTGTAAACATGGCATATTGCCATACGCTGTTCCTTAAAGACTTTATTGCAGAGCAGGCGCTGCTCCTTTATTTGATGGTTGGGACAGCCTATCACATTGCGGGGGGGGAGGTTAACCTCATCATTCCCTGGATTACGTGTCAGCTAACTATTCGGGAAGTTGTGTACTGGGGTATAACACGGCTCAATAGTATACTATTTCTTTTTATTTTGTTTTTTCTGCATGACTTGCTGTTCAAAGCCATTTCCATTGTATACTCTGCAGCATTAGAGTTTGAACGAATCTTGTGTTCGTCAGCCTCTCTGTGTTTCAACAGCGCGAACGGCTACCGTTCCTTTGCGATTTTACAGCGAAACCATGGGAGGAAGATCGATTCGGAGAGAACCGCAAGTGTTAACAGTCTCTGTTGCTCCCGGGAAATCCTGGCAAGAGCAGAGTGGCTGACTTATCTTAACCACTTGCAGTAGTCTAACGAGACTGTGGCAATTGAATTCTTGCAAAACTTGCAAGAGGAACACTCCACAGTGAGGGGTAGATGCATAGCAGTCACCAACGATATAATCATAGAAGTCTCGGGACTGACAGCCACTGGACCAGTATGGACGTTAAAGAAGGAGAGATTGCAGAAGATTGTAGAAATCTTCCAGGACGAAGGCCAGGGCCTGACAATTCGACGAAAGGGGGTTCTGCCAGCAGCACTAGGAGAGCCATGGGAAAAATTAGTAGATACCATTCAAAGCTACATCATCTATGAGGGAAGAAAAGGCATGGTAAAACCATGACATCTTAAACTCTTAGCTATACTAAAACAAAAATGCTCTGTAAATTTGCCTGCATTGTTAAATTCATTGCTTCATAACGTTGCACAGAGCATAAAAAAGGCACAACATGTAGAGTCAGTTGTTAGTCATCATGGGTTGATTCGGTTGATAGTCAACCATAGCCTCACCCAGCAGCAGAGCAGCTGGGAAGAGCTAATTGCCATTATAAATGGGGGATTGGCCACACCATCCCCAAAAGAGAAACATGTTACCAGCACACCCGAGCATCTAGAAAAACAGAAAAATGTCACCAGCACACTCGAGCGTCCAGAAAAATGGAAACATGTCACCACCACACCCGAGCGTCCATAGAAACGTAAGAAATCGACAAAGCGTAAACATGCCACCAACACACCTGAGCTACCAGAAAAGCGCACGAAATCTGTCTGGCTAGCATGGTTACGAGGGGGGCTGGAGGAGCCCAAAGAAGGCACTAGCCAACTGGTAGAAATAGAAGATGAGCAACCCCCATGGCCAAAAAAGGAAGACAATGAGAAAGAAATGCAGGAAGAAGAGGCAGAGCAATCTGTAGAAGAAAAAGAAGAGGAGGCAGAGCAATCTGCAGAAGAAGAAGAAGAGGCAGAGTAATCTGCAGAAGAAGAAGAAGAAAAAGAGGAAGAAGATGAGAAATTTGAGGAAGAAGGAGACAAATAAGAAGAAGCCGAGCAATCAGATCAGAAGGAGGAAATGGAACAGCAGGAAGGCAGCCCATTGCAAGACCCATTAGGAGAAGATGAATTGGCCAAAGTTTTGGCCAATATGGGAAAATATGGCCAACCTTCTAGTCCATCAGACCTCCATGCCAGAGAGAAACCCCAGGAGAAAAATGCACCCAAAGAATCACATGCAAAGGAGGCAGAAGAAGAAAATCTACATGTTCATGATGAAAAGATGACAGGAGATGCTAAACAAGAACAATCCATTCCTAACCAGAAGACACCTTAAGAAAGTCCGAGGGAAATAAGGGCAGAAAAAGAAGTCGCCCAAGAAATAACACAACCAATTAGGGTGCTTGCCCCAGAACAGCCAGAGCAGAACAGTGAAGAAACACCCCAGGAATAAAATTAGGAAACTAGTTAGAGTCCAGGCCGCAGTGAACAGCCTGCTGTTCCTTCTGAGGAAATGGCGGAAATAAGAGAATTATGAAAGGAACAACAGAGATTATTGAACATAATAGTCCAGCTCCACCAACAGATTAGGATTCTAAAGGCAAGGCAAAGAGTAAAAAGGACTTCTTGAAGGAAAAATGTGGCCACTCCAGCAAAACCCCTCAAGGCAACGGGGCAGAGGACCATAATCCATCCTACTATTCAAAACCCTGTTGAAAGCCAAGCTGTTGTTCCAAATGATGCTGAGAAACAGACTGTTTTTCCAATTGAAAAGGAACAACAATTGACTGATGTTCGTGTTAAAATAGAAATGGATGAAATGTTTACCCCTGATAAGGAAATTCGGATGGAGACACCACTTTCGGGAGTAATAAGGGTTATGAACTCAAAGCAACACAATAGAAAAGTTCAGGTAAAGCTCCTGGCCCCCACTGCTGCATGGAAAAGGGATCCAAAAATAGTAACCCTACAAAAGGGTTTGAAGCAAGCTCAGCAAGAAGCAGAAAAGCTTAGAGAGCAAATGGTCCCCTGAGAAAAGTATGAAGAGCTACAGCAGCAGCTAAGGAACGTCAATCTATCTGAAAGCTAGGCCTTTGAAGGGTAGCGAAGGGAACAAGAGAAAGTTACGAAGCTAACTCATAGGTTAGATGTAGTTATCAAACAGATGGATATCTTGTGTTCTTTATACAATGACGTCCTAGCATGTAGAGCCCCTGCTAAGAACTATGCCTTATTTTTAATGGAAAGATATTTGGAATTGAAAATAAAGGTTGTTAAAGCAGGTGCTCCCATACAAATTAACACCATCAATGATTTTATAAATTGCTATAAGCACTATGGGGTAAAATTTCAAAGACTACTGTGTGAATTTTATTTACATAACCTTGTACTAGAATAGGAGACCGAGCAGAACCCTAGCCCTTTTGTTGGGGACATTAAATTACATGCATTTATTTCATTTGCAGTTAATCAAATTAAATGGCTAAAAGCCTATAATGCTTTCCAAAGACAAGAAAACAGATTAGATTTATGGATAAGAGCTGAGCCTAGGGATCCAGTACAGTTATGGAGAAAACATAGAAACCTCATGGAGACTCCAAGAGTGATTGAAGCATTAGGACCCATGCATGAGGCAATCATTCAGCAGGGATTAGAATACTTTTCCTCAATCAAAGACCCTGCCATTGATGTAGCTAAATTCCGATATCGAATATCTAATCCAAATATCCAGCTCAGAGACCATTTAAGTATGAGAATTTTAAACTAGCTACCAACCGCTTGCCCCTCTATGGAAAATAAAATTTGAGGGCAGGGCCATCTTGGTTAGGATATAGGTTCCGGAGTCCAACTATATGGCATCCTGCACCTGGATACCAAGCCCTGTATGAGATGCCTGAGGGTGAGACAAGCCATTTCTTGGACTACCTAGTTACACATCATGGATGTAGGCCTTCACATGAGATTCCATCTCCAGCCTACTCACTCACTCCCTTACATGTCAACTACAATGTTTTCATGAGGGCATGAAAAAGGGTAAGCAGGGGGTGTGTGGAGTACTAAAGAAGGTATGTTTTGATGGTTATTTCAGTATCTTTTCATTAGAAATTACAAGCCTCTTTGCATCATGAACTTAGAAAATGATAAAGAAATGTAGTAAAACATGTGAGATTAATCTACAAGATGAGAACGTTGACAATTTTCATTTCCTTATGCAGGAAGGAGAAAAAACGAGAAGTTTCGGTTCAAAAGGAAAAGACAAAGACGGGTTAACTGTTGTCCCTTTGATGGGAGACCACATGTAAACAAGATCAAAGTGGATCAGCCCGGGAAAGGAAGTGGAGATATCAGCTCGGCACAGAAAAGAGAAGAAATGACTGAGGGCTAATGGTTCAGCGAATCCCTCAAGATCCTTGATCCTGAGGGATCATTGTTTTATCTATTTATGCACTTAGATATCTCCATCGTCACCCTTATATCAGGGGAAGCACTGTTAGCTAAGGAGGGAGTTAGATGTTATTATGCCTTACGTAATTTCTTTTAAACATCAAAACTTTGATCATCGTGTCTTGTTGAGAACTGATCTACTGTAATTTTACTTGATGCATTAATACAAACTTGGTTACTATTTCATCTTTGAGTCTGGAATAACCTTAAGCGGTGGCCCGGCCCTAGAGGAAACTTGCTCTTGTACCATTACGCGTGGTTTTTGCGTGGTTTTCTTATCAACGTGATTTGATAATTTGATGTGTTTTATAAAGTTTACATCACATGCTCTGTTGTGTTCAATTCATTAAGGTTTCTAAAGACAAAACTATTGTATTGACGTTGCATCATATTACTGTTCTTTTAGGTGTTGATATAATATGGTTATTTTTACAGAATACTGCTACTGGTCCATTACAGAGCTTTTGTGTTATGCACTTGTTCCTTAACATTGCATAATTCATCTTGGAAGTTATGTTCTTTGTGATTGTTGGATTCTTCAATACTGTTGTTCTATCTTGAAATGCAATCGTATTCTTTCTAACTGAGGTGATAAATGAATCAGATTACTGTTTGAGTATGTTGTGTGTATATAAGGTTTTTAGTGTTGTTCCATAATGTATCAGTAATCAGTGATGTTTCATTTGTGTGTATTATTCAATACGTCCTTAGGAGTGAAGGATTGTTGTTTGATTCCTGTAGATTATGATTAATGCAATTGATTCAATAGACTAAGATGTTATGGCTTGTTAGACTTAGTTGCTATTTTATTTCTTAACTGTTGTTCTATTTTCGAATAGCTATTCCATTTCAGACTTGCTATTCCGTTTTAGGTTTTCTATTCCATTTCAGGTTTGTTGTTCCATTTCATTGCTGTTCAATTTCTTTGTTGTTCCATTTCTTATCTGTCGTTCCATTTCTTGTTATTGGTGTGAAGAATGATCTCAGGCTGTAGTGAGCATTGGCATCTATTGTCTGGTTCCTAGACCCCTGATCTGTTCTCCGATTTCCTTTTCCATCAGTTTCCAAAGGGATGGGTTATTGCTACCGAACCCTTGACTGATAAATTGTTTAGTGTTTTGAATGTGTGATTTAATCTTTTGAAGTAGTTAAGCTGTAGATAAGCATCCATTTACTCTTGTTTTTTCAAACACTATGCTACTAGCATTACTCTGGAAACTGATAGCCTCAGACTGAGACACTCTTTGAAAGAGCAAAACGTTCCCGGATTGACATATTAATGTCAGGTAACTAGAGGTGAAAGAGACCCTTTTTATAGCTCCACACACACACACACACACATATATATTTATGGTTGGTAGGTGGTCAAACCTCACCAACCCACATGCCACCACATATAACAAATGACATAACCGACAGGGCCAACAAGATTCAAACATGCACCAACCATGTGGCCGGCCTAGCCTAAGTGATGACCCTAATACGAAAAAGCCCTTCAAATTAAAAATATGCCAAAAAAATATGACACTTTTGGACAGGCGGGGATTTGACCCCTAACCCAATGGAAACTGACACCATGTTTTACCAATGGGCCAATGACCCTTACCTTGTATTCTCTACCCATAAATTTTTTATAAACTGAGACCATTCATTGCCCATCTAGAAGAGGTTGAGCACAAGGGGAGACAGGGTGAAAAATTGACACACTGGTCGAGGCTAACCATGCCTAGCATTTTTTTTGAGATAGAATCTTGTAGGAATCTTCTTGATGCTTGAGGAGTCTTTATATTCCCTTGGAGGCTGATTTTCTATAGAGGTAGAATGATGCCCACTTTATACTCATTTTTCTCAAAATTTTACAAGGGGAGCGGTGGTGGACTTAAAATTTTCATTCGAGTAGTAGAACTCTAGCCAACCAATGAGAAGGAATCCTTAGGGGAACCTTTAAGATTCTAGAGGGTCCATATTTTGACAGTGTCACAAAGGGGTGAAGTTTATAGTCGTTTGAGACAATTTCACACCACAAATTCAATAGTGATGTCTGTTTCTACAATTGAGCTTTTAATTTTTAGACCATTCCAGAAAAATGGAGGTATAAGGGTCATATATGTAACTGATTGTAATTTATTTCTTCTACCATTTAATAAAAAAGGGTTCCCCACATTGAGTAGGGCCTAGAGACATATCCCACATTGGGTGAAGTGTGTCATCAAATTGTCTTATGCCTTTCATCTCATGATTGCTTTTGATTTCTGCTTCTTTCATGTTTTTATGTTACTTGGTTACATGCTCTTTTAATTGAAATTTTGAATGCATTTGTGAAGTAAAATATCTAGATCAAGTTACTTTTGTATCAGATAAACTATTCTTCATGTGAGTCGCATGAGTGAATGCTAACTAATAACAAGCTCCAAATATAAGAAGGAAAAATCAAATCCTTTGATCCTGAAGTAGGGCATGCAACATGAATATGGAACAATGTAGATGAGGAAACTCGAATGGAGGAAGAGAAAAATTATCACAAGCTCTTCTTCACCATGGCAGGGAAAGTTGACAAGTTGTTTTTAGAATATGAGAAGACAATTTTTCCTATTTCACCCACCGGAATCGATGCACCAACAAATGCCAAATGGTTGCCTTGTTATTTGCTACCACTGGGCCTAGTTTGACCAAAACTTTGATCGACCATAACTTACACTTACGAAATCAGATTCATGTGCCATTCATGTTGTTGTAAATATTACATCAAGATATTCGATCTCGACCTAGTTCCACATCAATCTAGTGACTTTGGTGTTTGAGATTTTCCAAAGTCACTTCCTAATTCTTAGAATTTTTGGAGCCAATAGGATCAATCACAAATCTAGTTTGTACATAAATACCCCAAAGATACAAAGATGTAAAGAAATTTTCGAATAATTTAAAACGTGTAAAGTTATCACATGGATCAAAATATATATGAATTTCACATAAGTTGATCATTCAAAGTTGTTTTATCATTTTATCTATTTTTTTACAAGTCTTTTTGTTCACATGATGATGATACAATGTTTTCTATTTCATAAGTCCTAAAATTGATAAGTTGAAGGTTTATGAATTACTCTAGAAAGAAAAGTCAATGAGAGAAATAGGAGACTTGTTTAGAGACAATTTTTTCTCAATAAATACTTATGAAACTTGATTCATACATACAATTCAATTAAAATCATATAACAATACATAATTAAACAGAATTTTAATAATGTGTAATGGATAAAAATATGTCTAAATATAAAACAATTTTAATATCATTATATTTTATGAATTTCTTCATTATTCCTAACACCTCTCCTTAATGTAGAATTTAATTTTCTACAACACAAATTATTTTAAAAAATTTCAATCTAGGCATTTCCAAATGGCTTAGTAAACATATCAACTACATTTTCATCTATATTCTAATATGCCAAGTAAATTTATTTTCATTGTATCATTTTTCTTACAAAGTGGCATTGTGTTGGAATATGTTTGGCCTAACATGAAACACTAGATTGCTGACAAATTTAATTGAAATTTCATTTTGAAACTTAATAACTCAATATACTTTTTCCTTTATCCAACATCTTTAAGGATTCTTCGAATCCATACTCCATCACATGTAGCAATGCATAATTATTTCTGCTTAGCTTCTTTAGATGAAACTGAAAATGTTCTCTATTTCTTATTGTTTCATGATATAACTCTAGATACTATACTAAATATATATTGGAAAGTGGGCTTCGTATCATTTGGATTTGTAGCTCAATTAGAATCACTATGGTCTATCAACTAAACATTAGAATCAATAGTACATTGAATGCTAAAATTAATAGTCCTTTCTAAATATCAAAGGGTTCTCTTTAGATCTTTCTAGTGACTATTATGGGCTTATCCATGAATTGAATAATTACGCTAAATTAATGTGCAATAACTATAATGTTTTTAGAGAGATAATTCAAATATACCACCAACTATCCATAAAATGTACCATCCACCTCTTTTGTTCCATCACCACTACTAAGCTTCATATTTTGTTCTAATGAAGTAGAAAAATATATACATTCATCGAAATTAAGCTATTTGGGTAACCCCTTTACTAGAATTTGAAATATTTAGCGAATTTTCCTAATCTCTTATCTCCCACTTGTTTTAATATGAGTATTTTGTTGTACCTACCTATATTTTCTTCAATCCTATTCTTAAATTCATCAAATTACTCAAATACACCACTTCTCTTCTTGATAAAATACACCTAAGTGTATGTAGTGCTATCATCAATGAAAATAAGGAAATGATATGTTCCACGAAGAGATATTGTTTGCTTTAGACCACATACAATAATGCACACTAATTCAAGAATTTGACATTTCCCTTTGTACATCTTTATAAGAAATTCTTCTCCATTTTATTTAAATAGTCCTCATCCTTCACATTTAATATGTTCACACTTAGGATTGGGAAAACCTTCATCATTTCTCTTTTTTGAAGTAACATAATATCAATATGATTCAAATTTCCACACCTATAAATAAGTAACTCTTCATTTGAAAAGTTTGTCGATGATAGTTCTTAATCAATCTTGTTTGTTACATTAATCTATTATAATCCTCTCTCTCTATATCCTATTGCTACAACAGTGTAGTGATTTTGCATATCCTTCACCATGACTTCACAAATTCAACCTTTAAATCCTAATTTTCAATAAAGGAGACTAAAATCAAATTCTTATTTATACGTAGAACATACATAACTTTGAAAGTATAGGGAATCAAATTATGAAATTTGAACTTGATGTTCCTCGTCCTTAATATTATCCATGTGTCACTTTCTAAAACCTCCAAGAAAAACATTTTTGTGAATATTCTAAACTGATGTGTCTTAAATTGTTTTTAAGAGTATTAAGGAACCTTAACTTCTTTAAAGAATCTATCTAAAATTATTGTGAATCAAGATATAATATTTAAACTGAATGTTCTCCAATATTTATCCTCAATATACTCCACATTCCACTTTTTGAAACCTCATCGAAAAATGGTTATAGAAATTATTTTGAATGGCCCTATTTAACTATAACTTCATGCGCATTCTGAAACTTTAACTTCCTTAAATAATATCTCCAAAAATGTAGTGAACAAAGATATCAAATCTGAACTATACCTTACTCCATATTATTTGAATTTCACCATCTAACCTTCCAGAAAAATAATTATAGTGAAAAAATCATAATGACCTATTTGATGCAACAAAGTGCTAGGGCCATGAGATCTTATACAAAATCATATGAACCTTATGCCTTAAAAATTATAGGAAACCAATAACTAGACTCTTTTTCAAGGGGTAATGTCCTTTTACAATAAATACAATTGAAAATACAATATTTGAATTTTTTAAGAATAGGTA
>APFE030250298.1:0-11273 GCA_000404065.3 Pinus taeda | reverse complement strand
TTCCATGTGTCAACTCCAAACTAAATGAAAAAAGAATTGGATATCTCTTTCATTTTGAGTTACACACAATTAAAATGTTTTAATCATAATTTTATTTTTCATTTACCAATATAATATATAGATAGTTCAAATTTGGATGTTTATCTATACTACTACAACATAGACACATAGACAAACACATTCATTTCGTATCTCAACTGCAAGATAAATAAGGAAAAAATTACACAGCTCCTTCATTTTGAGATAGACACCGTTAAAAGTTTTGAATCATTAGTTATAATTTTTCCAATTCTTTTATATACAAAATACATACTTGCCAATCTTCCCTTTTTGTTAATGTATTTTAAATTCTAATTCATATCGAATATTGAAGGAATTATACATCTCCATGATGTCATTGACTTAGAAAGCACAAATTAATTAAACGTGGAATATCATTCACTTAATTTATATATTGTTTACACTAAATTTCTTCTCACCACCAATATTTTCTAAATGTCTAGTATGAAATTTTATTAAGTATTAAAGAAATTTAACATCTCCTTGATATTATTGAGTGGAAAAAAAAATTAATTAAGGAAAAAATATTTTAAATTCATTTTTTTTCTCTTTATAAATGTTAATTTGATATAAAATCCCCCCTAATTTGGGTGGAAATTGATCATTTTCATGAATGCATTTATCATCACCATGCATTGACACAGAAATTGGCTCTGATATGACTTTAATACGCCAACTCCGTATGCTAATCGATTGATTTTCATGATGCCTAATCCATTGCTCCATATCCTGTGTGTGATCGACTTATACTTAACACTAATGCCTCATTCACTTACTTGGCGATCAAAAACATATTGTCTGTCCAAATATTTCTTGGCTCTTTTGTCACCCAACTTGTTCATGATTCATCATGCACCTTGTCATACTCATATTTCCTTCGAAAAGAAAAGCTACAATTCCCTTAGTGATTCTAAATTCCTTCTCCTCATTCGTGAGCATCATCCCCATGTTGTATATTTTGACGAAAAAATTGATCTCTTCATTCCAAATATTAATGAAAGAATACTGCACAATGTATCCTCCATGGAAGCCGATGAATTAAGGAACCTAGATGGTGGGCATTGGGCCTCAAAAGTTTACTAGCCAGAAAGTTATGGAAGAAACAACAAGCCAAAGAAGCTTCCATAAGGAAGCTATTAATTCTAATGAATTAGTAGTCCCCATGAATCTCTACAGGACCTTATCCTTCAATCAATGACCTATTGTTTTCCCCATGGTGGGAAGATGGTCCAAAACCTAGTTCTGCTAGAAGAACCAACATTATTATGGTTGTGTAAATTTTGTACATCATTTTTGCAAAGCTGAATTTCTTGAGATTCTTACAAAAAAATATATAAAATTATTTTATTTAAGGTTTACATTGAAATATTTCATATATTATCAACATCAAAATATTTCTTTTGTTGTATCTCTGTATAAATATGTGTAGAGTAGATATTGAAATATATTAGCTGGTATGAATGTTCAAATATTTTATCGAATTTTGGTACTGAAATAATTTTAAATGAATGAATTACACATATTCCCAATATTGAAAAGTAAAAAGACAACAATACTTTTTTCTAATTACTTTATATCTCTCAAATTGAAATAAAATTTAGTTATTATCAACATTAAAATATTTTGTTTATTTACTTATTATTTAATATGAATATTAGTTTAAATGTCATCTCAATTTTATCTTAGGTAGTTAAAGAATTACACATCTTTGTTGTACTAAAGAAATAAAAAGAAATTCAATTCTTTTATCATTATTCTTACTTTGATTCTTTTTTAATGTGAATATTTTTATTATTTCTCAATCTAAGGCACAGCATATATCCATACTGTAAAGCACTAATTAAGGAAAAAATAAATTTTTTTGGTAGATTATCTAAGGAATATACTCGAGCATATTGTGATAAATTTCACTCCCCAACAATCAATTTTCTGTTTAGGTAATAAAGAACAATTTATATGGGAATATATTATCCATTAATACATTCAAGCATATTGTGATAAATTTCACTTCCTAACAATCAATTCTCTATTCAGATAATAAATAACTATTTATAACTTTGAGTAGTTGAAGTTGAGAACTTGTTTGTAGGAGCGCACTTGCTGAAAGAGATGTGCACCCTAGTGAACGATCACAGGTAGAAACATGCAGTTACACGCAGCTGCCCCCCAGCTTCCTCTTGCTACAGGGGCTTGAGCTCCATGGATGCATTAGAGGACGGAGAGCTTCTGTCAGGTCAGTGGCAAGAAAACGATATAACAACAAAAGCTTTTGCCTCTCTCATTTCTACAATGGGCTCGACAAAGAATAAACCATCAACCACCAAGTTTATTAAACGAATGGAAGATATTCCTGAAATCTCACTCCCCCCTGCCTTTCCCCGTAGAGCAACACTTTCCCTAGTAGAGCATGGATTAGAGGGGAATTCACTGGGTTATGGCCATCACCCAAAATTGTGCAAAAATGGGTAGAAAGGAATTGGACTGCGTCAATAGATGGGAAAATCTCAATAAGGTTTTGCGAAAGAGGTTACTTCACCTTCCACTCTGAATCCAAGGAGAATCGAGATCTGATATTTAGGAATGGACCATATTTTATGGATACTAGGGGTTTGTATCTAAATAGATGGACACTAGATTTTCATCCAGAAATGGATGTTCCCAATGACAGCCCATTTGGGTCAGACTGCCACACCTTCCCCTTTGCTGCTAGGGGAACGATTCAATCAAAGCAATAGGAAACATAGTTGTGAAATATATAGATAGGTGTGAGCCAAAGGAAAATATGCATGCATGCACTAGAATATGTGTAGAAGTGGATCTTGGGAAAGGGCTACCAAAAGCCATAAAAATCAAAGTGGGCCAGTGGACGCACATATAATAGCTGGATTATGAACAAATCCCCTTCAAATGCAAGGTATGTCACGAATACAGTCATTTTGCAAATAGATGTACAAAAAAAAAGAAAATGAAAATTAAAAGGGTGAAGATCCAGAAAACAAATGGGAACAGGTAAAAAGAAAGAAGACAGCCTACAAACAACCAACTCTCTCTTCCTCGTAGCCCTCCACATCCTCTAACCCCCATCCTCCATCATCAAAAGTTAATAACCTTCTTTCTAGCCCTAACCCTTTTGAACCTCCAGATCCTTCAGCCTCCCCATCCCCTAGACCAAGATCCAGATCCATATCCATATCCCCAAAACATACCCCCAATCCCCCCTCATTCCCTCTGGTTTCGAACACTCATACCCCTCCACCCCCCTCAGTAGATAGAATCTTAACCAGAAAGCAGTCAAAGGAAGTACCCCCAAATGTAGAATACCAAAAAAAATCAGGAAGAAAGACAAACAAAGAAATTGGGGATGAAGTAGAATCAAAGGAAATGGCATTAGAAACATAGCAACCTATGGAAACCTTCTTAGGAAGGAATTTAGGAAACAACGAAAAAAGCAGAAAGGAGCATGCACCACCCAACAACTAAATAATGATAATGGTCTCCTGGAATTGTAAAGGAATGGGATTGCCCATCAAGTAAAATGCCACAAGAGACATTCTGGTAAAAGAAAACCTAGACATCCTTATGATTCAGGAGACAAAAATACATCGCCAAGAAACTGAAAATACCAAGAAAAAAATTAGAAATTATGAAGGGGAAGCAATACAGGCAACCGAAGCATCAAGAGTCATATGCACAATATGGAAAAAAGGAACTTAAGAATTAATAAAATACAAAAAATATTAGCACTGGATCCAAATGGATTTAATGCAAGTTAGTACAAAAAGAGATGTACAGTGTCATAAATATATATGCCCCAAATCATTACAAGGAAAAAGAGCAATGTTGGGACACCTCAAATGAAGTGCTAAAAGAAGTGTAAGATGGCAAAATAATACTAAGAGGAGATTTAAATTTGGTAAGAAGCATAGAAGAAAAGTTTGGAGGACATATCACATAGACCCATCTAGGGATACTCTAGAAGAATTAATGGAACAACACAACTTGATAGATGTCCCACCAAACAATGGGAAATGCACTTGGAGCAATAAAAGAGTGGGCAAAAGTAACATAAAACAAAGGCTGGATAGAATTATGATACAAGAAAATATAGTAGCAGTGCACAACTCCATAAAATAAAAAAATTTACGTACCACAACATCTGATCATAAATCGATAATAATAGTCACGGGCAAAATGGAAAATCAAGGTCTGCTCCCATTTAGATACATCTTAATTTGGGATGGCAACGAAGAAATCAGTGACTTAGTCAAGGAATCATGGGAGACAAGAGTAGTAGAATCACCACAGTATATTTGGGAAACAAAAATAAAAATTGCAAGAAACAAGTTAAAGTAATGGGCAAGAGCAAATGAATTAAAAGAAAAAGGAAAAGGGAAAAGAGTTACAGCAGAAAATGGACATCATGCAAGTTGAAAAAGGAAGCAAAGAAGAAAGCAAGTAAGATTACCTAAGAGAGAAGGAAATCTTTTGGGAAATATATAGGGAAAATAGGAAAGACGAAGAGGAGGCAAGATTGAAATTAAGAAGTTTGTGGCTCAAGGCAGGGGACAAAAACACATAATTTTTTCCATAACACAATGAAGATAAGAAGAGCAAGAAACCAAATAGAAAATATTCAAATTGAAAGCCAAGAGGTCAAAGGAGCAGAGGAACTAAAAAAAGCAGCCTATAAGCACTTTAAAAACTTACTTTCAGCGAATGAAGAAATGGTTGAAAGTGAATACTTCTTGAAGCGCACAAAAAGAAAAATAAAAAAAGGAAAAATGCAACACTAAGCAAGGATCTCAAAGAAGAAGAGGTAGTGACGACCATATGGAGCCTACATTCGGACAAAGCCCCATGGCCATATGGCTTCATGATAACATTCTATAGATTTCATTGGTATACCATTAAAAGGGATTCTTAAGAATGGTGAAGAATTTTTTCAAAAAAATAATAGGAGGCAACACCGAATCCTCCTATCATGCTCTTATCCCAAATGAAGCAAACCCCTCAACTTTCAATAGGTTGCACCCTATCTCTCTCTACAATTTATCGTATAAGATAATAACAAAAATAATTGCAAATAGAATCAAGGAAGTACTTCCAATAATTATATCTAGAAACCAAGGAGGATTCGCGCTGAATAGGCAAATCATAGATAATATAATTATTGTACATGAAGTGTTTTACTCAAGTATACTAAAACAAGAAAAAAGCCTCATAATCAAACTAGATATGGAAAATGCATTCGACAGAGTCAGTCATCCATATCTAATGGTTATCGTCCAGAAACTTGGATTCTCTAGAGAAATCATGGGAGTCATACAGGCATGCATCTCTACTCCATGGATTGTCCCCCTTGTAAATGGAAGGCCCAATTACTTATTTCATAGCACAAGAGGCCTAAGCAAGGTTTTCCTCTCTCCCCCTTCCTATACATTATAATGGTGGAAACATTAAGCATGGCTCTAGAAAATCAAAGAAAGGAAACAAATATCATAGGGTTCTGAATAGCAAAAGGAGTAAAAACAATAAAGCGCTTAGTCTTTGCTGATGACACTCTACTGTTGGGAGGGGAATCAACAATAATAGCAAGGAGGTTCAAAAAAGTTCTCGATGACATTTTACAGGTTTCAGGTGGGTATTAAATGATACAAAATGCAAGATATATGGATCGAACACCCCTCCTAGAATTATGCAAAGGATCTCGCAAATCCTAGACATCCCTATGGAGGAAAAATGGACACACTTCTTTTACATATGAATTCCAATTTCAAAAGAGAACATGAAGATAGAAATATGGACTAAACAAATTGAAAAAATGAAAAACAAAATACAAAGCTAGGGTATGATGTGGCTGAATATGGCACGAAGGGGAATTCTAATAAAAGCACTCCTTGCAGCACTACCTATCTATCAATATGCCATAATCATGGCCGCAACAAGTGCCCACAAACAAATGGAGCTTATTTTAAGAAGCTTCCTGTGGCAAGGGGGGGAGCATGTAAACAAAAAATTTAGCCTGGTCAAGTGGGAGCAAGTAGTACTACCTTATGAACAAGGAGACCTATCAATAAGGAAACTTGGGCTCATGAATGCAGCACTAGGAATGAAAATAGTATGGAGACTAATTACAGGAAAAGAGAGTTGGTGGAAAAAGACTCTTATAACAAAATATATGGATGGCACCAGGAAAATACTTCTCAATGGAAATATCCCAATATGACCATGTACCCAAGTATGGAAGCTGGTTAAAAAAAATCCATTAATGAGTAGATGTATTTCTAAAATCCCAGGCGATGGAAAAACAACTTCAATTTGGGAGGACAGAATCATGGGAAAAGAACCACTACAAACTCATTTAGACACTGAAGACATACAAGAGTGGATGAAATAAAGGTTTCAACACCTTATACTCTATATCTCTTTGGGATCAAAATGAGTGGCAAGATTGGAAAAGCTTAGCAATCCTGATAGATCTGGAAGGGCAATGCAGCAAAATCACGCAGCTCTTAAAAGGGGCAACTCTAATCCACTTTGATGAGGAAGATGCTTATCTTTGGGACCTAAGCAGTGGACACTACATAGTTAGGACTAGATATAAAATCCTTTAAGAACAACCAAATCAACAAGACTGAGATTCTTGGAAAATAGCTTGGAAATCAGAAAGTCTGACGAAGATCAAAATGTTCATATAGACTCTACTAAAAGGGAGAATATTGACCAGTGACAACCTATGAAAAAAGGGCTTTCAAGGCCCAACATGATGCCCATTATGCATGAGGCTGAAGAAAATATTCAACACTTATTCCAAGAATGCACCTTTGCCAAAGAATGTTGGCAGTAGCTAATAAGTCCTTTAGAAATAAGAATAAATTTTGAACAGCCCCTGCTGGACTTTCTTCAAACCCTCAAGAAGGCCTATCCACACACAACAAAGAAGAAAGTCAGAATTTATAGGTTATGGAAGTGCATCCCAGTTGTTCTGTGTTGGAAAATTTGGTTGACTTGAAATAAGTGCATTTTAAAAAATAAAATTCCAAGGATAGGGAAGACCCTCTAAAAAACGTGGGGTTTAACTTTTGAAATCCTCAATGTCAAAGGAATAACACCAACAGATCACAACACTCTTTAGTAGGAAGAGCAAGATTGGCTCAGCAAAGCCATACTAAACAATAATGGACAAAAAGGAAACAGGAAGATAAACTGAGGAAATATTTGGAAAATAAGAATGAGTGAAGAGGAACTGACAAACTGTAGGAAAAATTAGAACATATATTGTTTATACTTTGATGGGGCCTCATAGCATAACTCGAGAAAGGTAGGGGTAGGGGGAATAATCCTAGATCCTAATGGGAAAGAAAATGTCACATATGAACGGGGATTGGTACAAATCTCAAATGATAAGGCAGAAGCATACAACTTGTTGATGGGAACAAGAGTTTTAAAAAAAAGAGAAATTCAAAATCCTATCATAATAGGCGATTCAGCCATAATAATAGAGGCAATGGAAAGAAACAGAAACCCAAGCAATGAGTTCATGAACAGAATCCTTAGAAGAATAAGGAAGAACTTGGAAGACTCTAGCAATGTAATCTTTAGACATGTCTTGAGAATTCACGATCAACAAGTGGACTATTTTGCAAACCGAGTACTGGAAAGAAATGAAGGGCATGTTCATGAAAACCAATAAGAGTACCATAACTCTATTCCTTAATGAGCTGCCACAAGCACAAGTATAAAGATTACCAAAATCAAGGAAAAACCACAAGGATAAAATCAATAAATGAAAAAATAACAATCAAAAAGCAGCAAAGGACTCATCACTGTAGTAATAGCTAGGAATTCAAGGAAATGCATAAGAAAATCCATGAAACTCTAGACTCGAGCATGATAAACAGCAGGAAGGAAGATCACAATCATGGCTTGAAGAACCATGTTGCAAACTATTTCATCAAAGGCTATACAACATTCTAAATATGGTGGTGTTTCCACATGGCTAAGTGATGAAGCATGTCCATGAGCCAATTCACCCTCATAAATAGCCTCAACACCCCCATCACTGTCCACTTCTCCTACCCACCTGCAATGGCTAGCCAAGACTTCAAGAGATCACCCAGCTCACATGGCATACCCCGTTAATCTAAGGATTCCACTATATAATCCAGAACACAAAGAACAATTTAATTCAACCACCCAAATGGTGTAGCTTGGTAATCAAATCCCACTTCAAAACTCAACAAGATAAAAATTGTCAAAAATTACATATTCTTCCATAATTACCACTAAAGAAGCACCCCGATGATTACAATATTTCCTCTTCAATTGAGTACCCAAGAAACCAAGGAAAGAGGTAGTGAGCCCGAGACCTTGAACTATATCTCTCAACCCTAAGAAAATTTGGAGAGAGATATGTGCAACAAATACCACTAAAGAGGACAGTGGCCATGACAAATTCTTGAAAGCATAAATATGAGGAAACCCAAAAGGAACAAATGAGCACCAAATCTAAAATTCCATTTAGAAAGGAACTCTTATGGCCTAGATCTTGAGCCATATTTCTTACTAAACAAGGAAGAGAATAAAACCAACCCATTTTAACTCCTCCAGCAAGAAAATTTAGTAGTTCTCTTGTCCTCACCATGTCTCACCATCCAAAGGATAGTTCACCACCCTTCATCTCACTGAGGTGAAAAAATGTGCAAGTTAGCACACCATAGTGACCAAATCAGAAGCCCCACTAGCTTGCATTATACTTTCACTCTAAAGAAACCACTCGAATGAGAATGCATAGGTTGGCAGTCTATGCATAGTCAACATTCCCCTACCACCTTCCCAAACTCCCATAACTAGAAAAATCATATTCTGAAAAAAACAATCATTCAGGAAATAATCTCATTCACATGTCTCTAGAAGCTTTTGGGTGTCCTACGCAACTTTTCTATGGCCCATGCCCTCATCAATCCCCCATGTTTGGCCACGCTCATCAAGGTAATATTTAATCTTCATGTTATCTTAATTTTATAATATATATAAAAAATAAGTATTGATATGAGTTATATATATGTGTGTGTGTGTGTGTGTGTGTGTATTCCTTCCATACATCAACTCCAAACTAAATGAAAAAAGAACGGGATATCTATTTAATTTTGAGTTACGCACCATTAAAATGTTTTAATCATAATTTTATTTTTCATTTACCAATATAATATATAGATAGTTGAAATTTGGATATTTATCTATACTACTACAGCATAGACACATAGACACACACATTTGTGTTGTATCTCAACTACGAGATAAATAAGGAAAGATTTACACATCTTGTTCATTTAGAGATAGACACCGTTAAAAGTTTTGAATCATTAGTTAAAAAAATTTCATTTCTTTTATATACAAGATACATAATTAAATGAGCAATATCCTTCACTTTATTTATTTATTGTTTACACTGAATTTCTTCTCGCCATCAATATTTTCTAAATGTCTAGTATGAAATGTTATTAAGTATTAAAGAAATTTAACATCTCCTTGATATTATTGAGTGGAAAAAAAATCAAATAAGGAAAAAATATTTTAAATTCAATTTTTTTCTCTATATAAATGTTAAATTGATATAAAATTCCCCCTAATTTGGGTGGCAATTGATGGTTTTCATGTGTGCATTTATCATCACCATGCGTTGACATGGAAAGTGACTCTCATCTAACTTTAATATGCCCACTCCATATGCTAATCCATCAATTTTCATGATGCCTAATCCAATTCTCCATATCCTCTGTGTGATCTCCTTATACTTAACACTAATGCCTCATTCACTTACTTGGCGATCGAAGAAATTATGTATGTCTAAATATTTCTTCGCTCTTTCGTCACCCAATTTGTTCGTGATTCGTCATGCACCCTATGATAGTCTTATTTCCTTCCAAAAGAAAAGCTACAATTCCCTTAGTGATTCTAAATTCCTCCTTCTCATTCTCCCTCCTACAACTATGGTTCAGGAGAGTAGATGTGTAAGCAATGGAGGTGATGGTGTGGTCATGCACGTCATGCCCATGCTGTAGATTTTGATGGAAAAAACTAATCTCTTCATTCCAAATATTCATGAAAGCATACCACACAATGTATCCTCCATGGAAGCTCATGAATTAAGGAACCTAGGTGGCAGGCATTGGGCCTCAAAGTTTACTAGCCAGAAAGTTATGGAAGAAACAACAAGCCAAAGAAGCTTCCATAAGGAAGGTTGTTAATTCTAATGAATTAATAGTCTCCATGAATCCCTACAAGACCTTATCCACTCCTTCGACATCTCCTTCTCTCCTATCCCACTCTCCTATTCCCGCACAAGCTCCCAAGATGGCATAGACTCCCTTTCAGTCTCACCCAATTCCCCTTGGCCTTCCCCTTCGATCATGATTAATGATATGCAACTGAAATGTCAAGTGAGTGGAGCAACTAATAAAGCACAACCATAGCAACCTTTGAGTTCTTATGGCTGCCTTATCATTGAGGAGGGGCGAGAAGATGCACTAGCACAATTGTGGCCCAATAGCACACTTGATGGCTCAACAACCTCCAAAGGAAAGAAAAAGGTTTGAAATGTTTTTTTGAATGGCTTGTATTCTTAGCCCTAAGGAAAAGCCTCAGAGGATTTTTTTGTATTACGATAACTACTTATGTATTCTACTAACTTTGGATTTGTCCACGAATAGCTATTTCTTTGACCATAGCTTTCAAGCAATGACCTATTGGTTTCTCCATGGTGGGAAGATGGTCCAAAACCTAGTTCCACTAGAAGAACCAACATTATTATGGTTGTGTAAATTTTGTAAATCATTTTTCTAATATGAACTTCTTGAGATTCTTACAAAAAGATATATATAAAATTATTTTATTTAAGGTTCACATTGAAATATTTCATATAATATTTCTTTTGTTGTATCTCTATATGAATATGTATAGAGTAGATATTGAAATATATTAGCTGGTATGAATATCCAAATATTTTATCAAATTTTGGTACTAAAATAATTTTAATAAATGAATTACACGTCTTCCCAATATTGAAAAGAAAAAAGACAACAATACTTTTTTCTAATTATTTTATATCTCTCAAATTGAAATAAAATTAAGTTCGTTATTATCGACATTAAAATATTTTGTTTATTTATTTATTATTTAATATGAATATTAATTTAAATGTCATCTCAATT
>APFE030250295.1:181758-225188 GCA_000404065.3 Pinus taeda | reverse complement strand
CAACAAATTAAGACCTCCAAAGTTGAGATGTCCAAATCTCAAATGCCACAACCAATTTTCATCCTTTGGTACGCTTTGGAGAGCCTCTTGTGTCACTGCTGCAATTACTTCTTTATTTTTCAAATTTGCCCTTATTCTGAGAGGCAACATCCTGTTCCTCGTCATCTTCACTTTAGCAATACAACGTTTGCTGGGTGATCTATCCATGATGGTGCATACATCATTCTTAAAGAAAACATTGTGACCCTTTTGAACAAGCTGTCCAATACTCAAGAGGTTACACTTCATTCTGGGAACATAATAGACATCTGCTATGGTTTTCTTTTCACCTTTCTTTGTAAATATTTTAACTTCTCGTTTTCCCATAACAAAAATTTTACTATCAGTCTCAAGTGTGACTTGTGACTGCACACTCTGATCTAAAGTAGAAAACAGGGCTATGTTTCCTGTCATATGGTTGCTGCAACCAGAATCTAGAAACCATATATCTTCATTGTTTATTTCAGCCATATTACAAACTAACAACACATTATCTTGGCTGATATTTTCTCTAGTGGTATTTGCACTAGATCTATTACTCATATCATGCTGCTTCTTCCTACATTCATTTGCATAGTGACCATATTTTTTACAGTAATAACATTGGACATTGGATTTTTCATACCTTTGTCCTTGAGCATGATGTTTTCCACTTTGTTGGCTGCTGCCATGGCCTTGGTTCTGATTTGAATTGCTGCCTCTTCCTTGAATGTTTGCTTAACTGTTTCTTCCACCTCTGTATTGGCTTCTGCTTCTTCCTTTCTTGTTTCCTTTGCCTTGACCTCTTCCTCTTTCAAATGACATCTGGGTCTTGAAGGCTTGCTCTAGAGATGGGTTTTGATTTCTACTCAATCTCTGCTCATGTGTTATCAGTGATGCATGTAGTTCATCAACTGAAAAGTTTGAGAGATCCTTTGTCTCTTATGGTGGTGACAATCACATCAAACTTTGAGTGTAGGACCCTCAATAGTTTCTCCACAATCCTCCTTTCTTCAAGAGTTTCTCCATGAGACCTTATCTGTGTGACCAGACCAATTGCTTGTGTGAAGAATGAGTCAATATTGTCTGACTCCTTCATGCGCAGGTTCTCAAAATCTTTGCTCAGCAACTATAGTTTTGCTGTCTTCACTCTCTCCATGCCTTGATAGGCTGTCTTGAGAGTTTGCCATGCTTCTATGGATGTCTTGGCTGCTGCTATCCTTGGAAACACACTCTCATGCACTGCTTGATATAAGAATACAAGGGCTTTTGAATCCTTCTTCTTATTGCTCTTCAACAACTCTTTTTCTGCTTGAGTTAATCCATTAAACTCTTCTTCATTTGTTGGCTCTTCAAATCCATATTCAACAAATTCCCATAAATCTTGTGAGGCAAATACAGCCTTCATGGTTATGGCCCAATAGTCATAGTTTTTCCCATTGAACTGTGGAAGCTGGGTATTAAACATACCCATGCTGGTGCTGGCCATTCTTTCAATACCTGACTTGGATTCTTTCTTGGCTAAGTCTCCACTCTGCTGGCGAAGTTGCTACCACAATAAACCCTTTCTTCAGCTTCTTTGACAATTCAAAGAGCCTAGACTGGCTCTGATACCATGTTGGAATTTTCTGCTAAATTCCTTAACAAACAGACAACACAAAAAAAAAATGCTCTGTTTTTACTATGTTTCTACACAAAAAACTGTAAATTTCGTTTTTTGGACTTGGTGTTGCAGCAACAGGATTCGGTGTTGTAGCAACGCTGATCGTGGTGTTGCAGCAACACGAAATTTCTGATAATTTAAAATAAAAACTGAAAAACAGAGTAATACTCAGCAACACAGAAACTAGTGAAACACTAACTGAAACTTTAACTTATATTCAGTAAAACAATTGATATAATAAAACAACTGATACAACCAAACAACTTCCTTTCTCTCAGAAAATTGCAGGTGTTTAAGCACTGCTCTGCGGTTACAAAACACTCTGTTTATGTTCAGAACTCTTGCTATAAACACTCTATTTTTGTTCAAAACGCTGCTGTAAACACTCTGTTTCTTCCTTGAAACATTTTTCACACCTGTCTGTAAATTTCATTCATATACTCACGCTGCTGCGTACATAAAAAAACTTCTGCACTATTGTGCATTACAGAGAGAACTCTATCTCTGTTAAAAAAAAAACTTATGCGCACTGTTGTGTTTTTACATTACTAATTCAACAGAAAAACAGAAAACAGAACTTAACATATTTTATGTGTCGTGAGGACAAAAACTGCATATGTGAATTAAAAAAAATAAAATTAAAATCCTACCTACACAACAATAAATTACCATCATTCCGTGAGTGACCGTCATTCCGTAATAAATTCTTGTGTAATCGCTAATTCAGGAAAGCAGAGGAGCTACCGCTGTTTACTGGAAAAATCATCAATGCAGAGGTATGGCAGTTGATTTCAACAGTACAGGGGTATGGCAAAGGACTGCCCCTGCAGTTGAAAATAATATTTCAACAGATTTCTCTAAGGAATCCTTTTGGACAGTAAAGGTATTGAAAATTTTGGCAAGGCCAGAATAAATGGTTAAAGTTTAAAATAAGTTTAATATTTTATGAGAGATAGAACTGTCTTACCTTTTAGATAAAAATAGTAAAAGATACTTTTAAGGAAGGTGACCTTTAGATATTCATTATATACTTTACAGTTATTCTGTTCCTTGTTTGCATCCTAGTCTGTCTCTCTTATGTAATAATTATAATAATTATGAGGTAATTTTTATATTTAACAACGATTCCATTCCTTGTCTCTTATATATTTAAGAAAATCTATTTTACCTCTAGTATTAGCCACAAAAACTTAGAGTTGGATTTCAAGATAAAATGTGAACAAAATTGAAAAGAAGGATATGTAGCTCACAGGTGTGGCCTGTGCACATGGAGACTACACTAAAAAATGAGAGATCACTCTCATACACTCTATTCCCATCAATGAAAATATTACATCATAAAATACAACTTTAGAAATCATGAAGTTGCAACCGAACTCCTAAATTCTAGTAACAAATCCTAAACTAAGGAGATACGTTACAACTATGTAACCATTTCTCTATTAATACAAAATAATATTAATTATTTTCAACTCCCCCCCTTAATGGAGAAAGGGTTCTCCTAGACTCCTAACATCCCTCTAAACAATTCAAACTTCACCCATGCAAGAGGCTTTGTAAAAATATCAGCCACATTGTCACAAGTTTTACAATATTCAACAATAATTTCTTTTGACTGTACTTTCTCTCCGATAAAAAGTAGCTGAGTGTCTATATGTTTGGTGTTTTTATGAAACACTCGATTGTGTGGCAATTTAATGGTGCGCTGGTTGTCGCTTTTGATGGAAGTGGAATTCTTTTGTTCTTTTCTTGCATCATTAAGAAGCCTTCTCAATTAGATCGCTTCACACGTCGTTGCACACAATTCTTGATACTCAGCTTCACACGATGACAAAGCTACATTACTCTGCTTCTTACTACTCCATGCTATGACCCCGGATCCTATGTCAAATGTGTAATCTGTGATGGACCTTTGATCACCCAAGTTACTTGCCCAATCTGAGTCTGAAAAAACTGCTAAAGTAGCATCAGATGAGTCAATGTATAAAATACCATAGTTAGCAGTACCACAAAGATACCTCAACATGCTTTTTGCTGCTACACAGTGACTTTCAAGCGGTTTTGACATAAATTGGCTCAACACACTAACAGAGTATGCCAAGTGAGGTATGGTTGTTGTAAGATATATCAAGTTGCCAACCAGCTATCTGTACATTGTAGCAACAACCTCTTTAGTGCCACCGTCATTGCACAACTTCAGATTCTACTGCAAAGATGTCGTTGTTGATCTACACTGATCCATACCAAACTTTTCCAACAGATTTCTGGCATACTTCCCTTGGGTAAGAAAAGTTCGCCCAGTATCTCTGCATACTTCTAGTCCCAGACAGTAATGAAGGCTTCGATCTTTCATCTCAAAAGCTTGTGCCATAAGCCTTTTGATTCCTCTGATTAAATCATCTGCATCTCCTGTTATAATCATCTCATCTACATACAAAGAAATCAAGATAATCTGCCCCTGATTATTGTACTTGGTATACAAATTTGGGTCATTTAAAATTCTATGAAAATCATGCTCTAAAAAGAAAGAATCAACCTTTTCGTACCATGACCTCAGTGCTTGCTTTAAACCATATAAAGCCTTTTTCAATCCACAAACAAGATGTTCCTACCCCTGCTTTACAAAACCTTCTGGCTATACTAAGTAAATTTCCTCTTTTAAATCACCATTTAAAAATGTAGATTTAACATCAAGCTGGTGTAATTCCCAATTACATTTAGTAGCTAAAGCAATAAGCATTCTGATTGTATTTAACTTTGCTATAGGTGCAAACGTATCATCAAAGTCTATACCTTCCTACTGTGAATATCCTTTTGCAACCAGCCTAGCTTTTAATTTCTCTATACTTCCCTCTGCATTCATTTTTGGTTTAAACAACTATTTACATCCTATGGGTGTTTTATTCTTAGGCAGCTCAACTAAATCCCAAGTATCATTTCTAATAATTGATTCCATTTCTTCATTCATTGCAGCCCTCCACTCCTTAAATTGACTAGCTTCTTTGTAACTAGTGGGCTCTACAATGTTCAAAACATTTGACATCAAATCATAGTCTCTCAATTTTAATGGCTTTTGAGTCTTCCTACCTGATCTTCTTGGTAGGGGACTTACCTCAAATTTGTTTTCTTCAACTATAACTGGGCTTGCATTATCACCTTCTTCATGTTTTTCTTTTTGCTCTTCTTTCTGCTCCTGCTCTCTTTCATCCTCGCTGCTTTCATCCAGCAACAATGGAATGTCCCAATCATCACCAACGTCATCTTTCCCTTCTTGCACCTCTTCATGAAACACTACATGCCTGCTTGCAAATGTCTTACGAGTCTCAAGAATGAATAATTTATATGCTTTAAGTTATGTGCCATAACCAACAAAGATGCATCTAACTGCTTTAGGGTCTAATTTCTTCCTATCATCTTTGGGTATATGGGCAAATGCTTTTGACCCAAATACTCTTAGATGGTTTACTACTGGTTTAAATCCATATAAAGCTTCAAAAGGGATTTTGAAGCTGAGATACCTGGTAGGACTTCTGTTCTTCAAATATACAACAGTGTTAATAGCCTCTGCCAAAAAACTATTAGACAAACCCTTACCTTGTAACATGCTCCTTTCGCACTCCACCAAGGTTCTATTTTTGCGCTCTGCAACTCCATTCTGCTGTGGTGTGTGCGGTACTGTATACTGTTGAACAATCCCGTGAGATTTGCAGAATTTCATGAATTCCCCTAACTTGTATTCTCCCCCTTGATCAAATCGGAGAATTTTTATACTCTTACCAAATTGTTTTCCCACCAAGGTTTTAAATTTTATAAAGCACTGGAAAGTATGACTTTTCTTACTCAGAAAATAAACCCATTAATATCTAGTGCAATCATTAGTAAATAACAGAAAATAATATGCTCCTCCTAGTGACCTTGTCTGTATAGGTCTACATACATCAGTGTGCACTAGTTCTAAGACATTTTTTACCTTCCTCTTATTATGCACAGGAAACTGTTCTATATGCATTTTACCTAAGGCACAACCATCACAATTTAACTAAATATTACGAAAGGTAGGGAGCCCCTCAACCATACCTTTCTTCTGCAATAACATGAGGTCCTCGAAATTCAAATGACCGAACCTCTGATGCCAGAGCTATTCGGCTGTCGATCCTCCTACAACCATGGCTCGCTTTGGTATACTCTTTGCATCCAGTATGTATAGGGTTCCAACTCGCATGCCTGTTGCAACTATTTCATTCCTGCAATCCTTTATAACACAATGAGTCTTGAAGAACTCGACTTGCATATCTTGATCAGTCATCATGGATACAGATATCAAATTTTTCTTAATTCCTGGTACATATAAAACATTTTTAAGATGACTAATTTTTCCATTTGGTAACTACACTGGAATCACCCCATAACCTTTAATCTCATATCCACTATCATCTCCTAAATAAATTTTTGATCCATTTGTACTTTCCTTAAGACTATCAAAAAATTCCTTTTTACCTGTCATGTGTGAGGATGCTCTTGAATCGACATACCAAATATCATCCTCATTAGATGCTGAAAGGGCACAATCGACTGCGAATAGTCGAAATTCATGATTGAAGTCTCTATCTTCTTCTTCAATAAAGTACCCTCTGTGCTTTGCATTTGCTTGCTTCCTCTTTGCATCATCAGCCTGCTTCTTAAAGCATTCATTCTGTATATGACCCTTCTTTCCAAAATAATAACATTTCTTTACAGAATGATTTGCAAGCATACCTTTATGAGAATTCTTCTGTGATGTTCCTCCTTTTTGTTGTGATCACTGTTGTGGTTGCTTTCCTCTTAATGGTCATTGTTTCACCATTAGTGCAACATCATCATTTTGGGGGTTCAGGTTCTGCCGCCGCTCCTCCTCTTGCAGCAAGATCCCTGTCAGATCTTCAAATGTGCGCGCTTTCTCCCTTGCTGCCAATCCAATTACGAACATTTTAAATTCATCATGCATCCCACTCAGTTTGATTGAGACGAGGTCAGAGTCAGACACCACCTCTCTGATGTCTGCCAATCCATCTTTCACATATTTAATTCGTGCAACAAATGCAGTAGCAGTCTCCCTTTCATCCATCCTCATTAAAAATAGCTTGATTTTAAGTGCCATAATTCGCCTTGTGTTCTGGGTCTGATATAGATTCTTGATGGTTTTCCAGATCTCCGAGGACATTTTACATTCTCTGATGTGCAGGATAATACTGTCATTCACGTACATCTTCAACAAAACTTTCGCCTTGTTCTCCCATTTCTCCCATTCTTGCTCCTGTGTCCCTACATTCGGCTTTAGCTCATCACCTGTAACTATCGACCAAGCATTCACACCCTCAAGCAAGGTCTAGATCTTAAACTTCCAATTCCTGAAGTTAGATCCATCGAGTTTACCAGACTCGTGAAGGTAAGATTCCATCGTATTACTCATCCTGATCAGATCTACAAAATGAATCTACCCTACAAAAAATGATACCTGTCAGATTGATCTGTCACTTCTACCACCGACCTATAGTGTCTGGAAATCCCACTCCAATGAGCAAATTCGGTGTTTTTCAATACAACCGACAAATTGATCTGATCAAAATTGATCTGATCTGCCTCTCTCGGATCGATCTGCAACTTCGCTGATCTGCACCCCTCACAAATTGCCAAATGAAGATGAGGCTTCCTACAGATCCCCTTGTAGGTGAGTTGGCGCTCTCCCAAGCGAAAAATCTGTGCCAAGAAAAAATCCGTGCGAGGCAAAAATGCTGGCACGTTTTTCCCACAAAAATCCGCGTCAATCCAGTACCTTGGCATGCTTAATAACCAAACAGTTGCGCCAATTTAGTATTCTGGCGTGCTCTTGAGCCAAAAACCTGCGCAAACCCCCTTTTACTTAGGAAAAAAAACTTATGAGTCCGAGCCAGGTGTTCTGCAGTCCACCTACTCAATTGAGCATATAGCTCTTGTGTACACGCGACCATAAAGGCACTTCAAGCCACACATGCAATTCTACCACACAGGCAAGCTAGCTAGAAAGGCACTTCATCCACAAAGGTGATAAAAGATCAGGCTCATCCAATCTGAGCTCTGATACCAAGAAAAAATGTGAACATAATTGAAAAGAAGGAGATGTAGCTCATAGGTGTGGCCTGAACCTGGAGACTACACTCAAAACTAAGAGATCACTCGCACACACTCTATTCCCATCAATGAAAAGATTACATCATTAAATACAACTTTAGAAATTAGGAAGTTGCAACCAAACTCTTAAATTCTAGGAACAAATCCTAAACTAAGGAGATACGTTACAACTATGTAACCATTTCTCCATTAATACAAAATAATATTAATTATTTTCAACTTTTCAATAATCTGGATTTCGATTTGGATTTGAATCTGACAATATGACATTATGTAGAGATTGATTGCTTATCAATTTAGTGACATGATTTTCGACGATACACTACGTCTATTATGTATATGTAAATATATATAAAAGTGGTCGATCTGTAGTTTCCTCTTTTAAATTTGAGGTGTAGGTTTATTTTTAAGTATTACCGAAAATTGATTTGTGAGTTGTTTAGTTTTATGTTTCGATTTTGATTTGTAAGGTGTTTAGGTTTTAAGTTTAGATTTTATGAAAAGGATTGAGGGTTTTAGTCAATCATGAATTCTAAAAATATGATGAGATTCTATATGAAGTTCCAGCAGTATAGTGAATATACTACAATCTTAATGACAATTATACCAAGATTGTTATTCCAACTAACATCTCCACTAACAATGACCTGAACACATTCTATTAAACGAAAATAAAAACAATTACAAATATATTTGAGGAGTTTGAATTTTTTGCTAGTAGAATTTCATTCAGAAATCTTGCTCTGCTGAGCATGGTTCTAAATGGCCTATATCTGCGCATTGGATGAAATCAAAATACTCAAAGTGGCCGCAAAGAAGGTGAAGTTCAAAATATAGCGTCTATCATGTAAAAATGAGCTGTGATTCATTTATTTGTAGTTTGTGATCCAATATTTTGTGGGAGGTTCTGTATCTTTTTCTTCTAAATTTTATTTATAATAAATACTTTTATGTGCTATTTTTAACTAGGATATTTTGTTAATAAGAGACATTGAAAAAATTGACTTCTTTATCAACATGTAGAAAAAATTAATTGTTTAACATGTAGAATAAACTAATTGTTTAAGTGGAAAAGATAAAGGGTGGGATATGTTTGATGTAGATAGTAAGGGTGGATGTATGTTAATGATGATATCTCATAATTTGTTAGTGGCACTGCAAAATTGAAAAAAACATAATATGTTAACTTGGAGTAATCATTAAAGGGACCTACATAATGAATTTGAAGATGGTGTAAAAAGATAAAATGTAGACAAATGAATGAGATTTTAAAAGATATGATTTTTATTCATAGATATTGTGTCTAACTATTTGGATTTTGAGTTCTCATATCATTGGTATATTATTTTTCATGCAAAGCATAATGTATATGTTTTTATTAGTACAACCTTTGAGTAGCTAAATGATGAATTCTTTATCCAAAGAGTGTTCTTGATCAAGCGATTTTTTCAAAAATTATGTTTTACAGTTTCCTTTCTAAATAATCAAAATCATTTTATGATTGAAATTACAAGGTCTTCTATTAGCGCAACCTATATATATATAATAATATTATATATATATTATATAATATATATATATAATCGTACATGGATTGACTCAATATGTGTATGTAGCATCCTAGATAATGGATTTGCCTACTTTATAGAAAACAAATTAAAATATAGCAATATACATCATTTTTTTCTTTTAAAATTGATATTTGTATGCATTTGCAACCCAAACCACTATTTTTATGATCCCAATCCTATATTTGAAGCAACCAAATTGCCATGCACATAGGATTCCAACCATGGAAATTAAAATTCAAAAAAGTGTGTAGCACTAAAAATGTGTGTGTGACTTCATAGCACTAAAAATGTATGCACGATTCTAGCGAAAAACATGGATGTGTGTTCCTATCACTAAAACATGTGTATTACTAGTGCAAGGAATGCGTACACACTCCTATAGCTAATGACTTAACACATGAGAAACTATTGGCAAGGGGTTGTTATGGTAGGGAGGGGGAGGGAGAGGGAGGGAGGGATAAATGGGCGAAGGGACAAAGAGAGAGAGAGTGGGAGGTTGATAAGAATGAGTTGGTGAGTGATGGGAGAGAGTGAGTGAGATAAATAAAGAAAGAGGGTGGGGAAGGGATAGGAAGGGAGATAATTGTGGTTGATATAGAGAGGAAGAGAGAGAAAAATTTGGAGCGCGGTTGTTATGAAGGAGGAATTGAGAGAGAGACAAAAAGAGAGAGAAAAAGGGGGAGGGAGGAGAAAGTGTGTGTGAGTGAGTGAGAGGGGGTGGGGGGCTCAGGGAGAAAGAGAGAGTGGAGGTGGAAGAGAGGAAGTGAAAGGAATATAGAAATGATGTGGGCGAGGGGGGAAGAGAATAAGAGAAGGGGAGTGAGTGAGGGATATAGAAAGCTAGTGAGGAAGAGATGGAGAAGGATAAAATGAGGGGAATAGAGAGGGCACAAAGAGAGAGGGAGAGAGAGAGAGAGGAGATGGTGTGATGGAGAGAGGGGAATGAGAGAGAAGGAGAAAGTGAGAGGATTCGCAATAAGGGGGAGAGGAAGGGAGGAGAGAAGGAGAGAGAGAGATATAGAAAGTTGAAAAGAGGTTCTTGCGATAGAGGGATTAATGGGGAAAGGTAGGGATAAAGAGAGAGGAAGTATGAAAGGGTGGTTTTGTAGTTACAAATGGAGGGAGAGAAGAAGAGAGGAAGGGAGGAAAAAATATAATTGGAAAGAGAGAGAGAGGGAGAGAGAGAGAGAGAGAGAGGTGGAGAAAGAGAGAGAAATACAGGTGGATAGGGGAGAGAAAGGGAGAGAGAGGAAAGAAGAGAGAGAGAGTAATAAATTGAGGAAGGGAGGTGGGCAGGGGGGCAGAGAGAGAGAGTAATCAAGTGGGGAAGAGAGGAGGCAAGAAGGGAGAAAAGAGAGAAGGAGAGTGATATGGGGAGAGATTGGTGTAAGGACTCTGGACACCACATATCTCCACAATGGTATGATATTGTCCACTTTGGGGCTAAACCCTCATGGATTTGTTTTTGGGCTTTACCCAAAAAGGCCTCATACCAATGGAGATATTTGTCCATCCTTATATACCCATGATGCTCCTCACTTCTAGTTAATGTGGGACATTGGTCATATACCCAACAATCCTTCCCTCGAACAGAGGACCATCGAGCCTCCCCTTAAACAATTATCCATCCGTCCACTCTCTACCAACCAGGATTCTCTGCTCCAATGCATTGGAAGCACACACCTTACATGGGGCACCACCTGCCTCGAGAGCTTGCTCTATCCCAGGTCAACTCCTCTTCACCGTGTTGGGACCAGGACACGTTCATGAAGAATCCATAGCACACCGCCTGTCTAACTGAGCTCATCCACAGATCCCATCATGATATTACTGGGGCCCACCACCTTCATTCGGCATTCCGAGGATTCATCCACTTGGCTAACTTCGGAACTTGACTCTGATAACACTTGTAAGGACTCTAGACACCACATATCTCCAAAATGGTATGATATTGTCCACTTTGGTCCTAAGCCCTCATGGATTTGTTTTTGGGCATTACCGCAAAAGGCCTCATACTAATCGAGATATTTTCCCATCCTTATATACCCATGATCCTCCCCACTTCTAGTTAATGTGGGACTTTGATCGTATACCCAACAATTGGGGCATAATGGGGGAGTGAGCAAGAAATAAGGAGGTGAAGGGGAAAGAGGGAAGGTGAAAGAGATAGAGAGTGAGAGGAAGAGGAGGTAGAGAAATACAAGTAGATATGGAGAGAGAGAAATAGAGAGAGAGAGATACATAGGCAAATATATATATCTGTGTGTGTGTGTGTATAAAGAGAGACTTTTGGGGAAGAAAGAGAGATAAATAGAAAGAGACGAGAAGAGAAGGATAGAGGAGTGGAAGATGGAAAGGAGCTAGAAACATAGTTGGAAGCCAATGAATAGAGGGGGGTAGAGAGAGAGGTGGATATGGAAAGATCAAGAGTGGATGGGTGAAAAAGAGAGATAGAGAGTGATAAAGGAAGGGAGAAATAGATAAATATGGAACAAGAGAGAGACAAAGACCATAGGGTGAGGTAGAAAAAGTGAGAGAAAGTGGTGGGAGAGAGAGAAAATTATAGATGGAAGTAGATAAATATAGGTATGAGAGAAAAATAAAGACAAAGAGAAAGGAGGAGAGAGGGGAGGTATTTTGTCTCAAGGTAGGAAAACTAACTATCTTATACATAAAATAATTTTTTGAGGAATATCTCAACCAAACACTAATTGAGGAAGTTAACTAGTTGGAGAGAGTCTCTCAAACCAACTAGGACTCAAAAGCCTCATAACAAATATGAATAGGTTAATTTTCATAAAGACTGGAACTCTACATAACCAACTAAGACATATGATTTTTATTTATAGAAATTGTGTCTAACAAATTGAATTTAGAATTATCATATCATTGGTATGTTGTTTTTCATGCAAAACATAATATATGTGTTTCTATTAATACAACATTTGAGTAACGAAATGAAAAAATATTTATCCAAAAACTTGTAGAGTTGTAGATAATAGAGTGTTCTTCATCAAGCTATTATTTCAAAATTTATGTTCTTAAATTTATATATTTCTTCTTAAATAAGGAAATTCATTGTATCTTTGAAATTATAAGGCCTTCCATTATCACAAACTAAAAGGGCTGTGTGTGTGTGTGTGTGTGTGTGTGTGTGGATGAATCGATGTGTGTATCTGGTTTCATAGATAATGGATTTGTCTACTTTATAGAAAAATAACATCAAAGATAGTGATATATATACATTTTTTTCAAAAATTGATGTTTGCATGTATTCACAACCCAAACCACAATATTTATGATCGCAAAACTATATTCAAAGTAGCCAAATCAACGTACACATAGGATTCAAACAATGAAAAAATAAAATCCAAAAAAGTGTGTAGCATTATGAATGTGTGCATGACTTCATGGCGCTAACAATGTATGCACATGACGAAATATTTATCCAAATCTTTTTTCAAAAATTGATGTTTGAAAGTATTTGCAACCCAAATTTATTTTTAAATCGTGAACATCACTATATCCTTGTAATTATAAGGCATTCATTATTGCAACCTAAAAGTGTCTTAGCATTACACACAAACACACACACACACACACATAATCTACATGAATTACTCGATATGTGTATATAGTTTCATAGATAATGGGTTTATCTACTTTATAGAAAAATAGCATCAAAGACAACGATATATATGTGTGTGTGTGTGTGTGTGTGTCTATGTGTGTGTGTGTGCGTTTTTTTTCTTTCAAAAGGTTATTGCATGTATTTTCAACCAAAGCCACCGCTTTTATGATCCCAAACCTATATTTGAAGCAACCTAGTCATCATGCACATAGGACTCTAGCTATGAAATATTAAAATTCAAAAAAGTGTGTAGCACTAAAATAATGTGTACAGAGATTGAATTTTGAGTTCTCATTTCATTGGTATGCTATTTTTCATGCAAAAAATAATGTATGTGTTTTCATTAGTACAACCTTAGAGTGTGTAACACTAAAAAAAGGTGTGTACTGCTAAAATGAATGTAGCACTAAAAAAAAGTGTGTAGCACTAAAAATGTGTACACAATTTGAATTTTGAGTTTTCACTTTATTGGTATGCTACTTTTCATGCAAAACATAATTTATATGTTTCCATTAGTACAACCTTCGAGTAATTAAATGACAAAATCTTTATCCAAAAAATTGTGGATTTGTAGAGAATAAAGTGTTCTTGATCAAGCTACTTTTTCAAAATTTGCGTTCTTAATTTTATATATTTCTTTTTAAATAATGAAAGTCATTATATCCTTCAACTGGTAACGCCATGATTAACACAACCTAAAAGAGTCTTATATATATATATATATATATATATATATATATATAATATATATATAATATATATATATATATATATATAATATTATATATATATATATATATAATGTAGACGAATGACTCAATATGTGTATCTAGTTTTATAGATAACATATTTGTCTACTTTATATAAAAATAACATCAAGGATAATGATATACACAATTTTTAAAAAACTGGTGTTCCTTGTATTTGCATCTCAAACCACCACTTTTATGATCCAAAACCTATATTTTAAGCAACCATGCTTATCTATGTGTATATTGGTGGCCACATGCCTATTCCACTTGGGCCCAACACTGCTTCCTTTCAATATCCTAATTTCTACCATTGTTTTCTATTTTTGGTAGCCTTTCAAGTCCTAAACTTCCAAAGCCATTTTGGGGCCCTAAACGACATTTTTTTGACAAACGGAAAAATAAGAATACATTGGCACGCATTTGCAGTTAACATCTGTTTTCCTTATATAGATATTTCGAAGGAGGTATCGTGCATGCCAAACGAAGATTGTATGCCAAAGTTACAATCCCAATAAGTTAGCATCCCAGCTAACCTCAGTGGTACAACAAACTTTTGGTGTTTCATCTCCTACAATTAGATTTTTGGATTTTTATAATTATTCATTGTTTTCAATAATAAAAAAGGCTTTGACCCTTATTGTAACATTGTCTAGAAGACATTTAGCTGTCACATCTCTTCTTAGAGATAAGCTACCATTGCCCAAGCTAGTTCATTTCTATTTTGCATGTAAACAATTTTCAACATTTGTTATTAATTAATGAAACTTAATTTTTCGTTATATCTCTATGTTTCTATTTAAATATTCATTTAAGTTTGTTCCTTCATAAATCTGAATCACAAGTCATCATGCACATAGGATTCCATCGATGAAAAACTAAAATTCAAAAACGTGTGTAGCAATAAAATGTGTGCATGACTTCATAGTACAAAAAATGCATGTACATATTAGTAACTAAATGTCTAAATCTTTATCTAAATCTTTTTTCAAAAAATTATGTTTGCATGTATTTAAAATTCAAAAAAATGAGTAGCAATAAAAATTCAAAAATAAAGTGTGTAGAATTAAAAATTCAAAAGGAAGTGTGTAGTACTTAAAAAAAAGTGTGTAGCACTAAAATTCCAAAATAATTATGTAGCACTAAAAAAGTGTGTAGCGCTAAAATTTCAAAAATGTGTGTAGCACTAAAAATGTGTGCATTATTTGAATTTTGAGTTCTCATATCATTTATATGTTATTTCTCATGTAAACGATAATATATAATATGTAAGCAACTAAATGATGAAATCTTTATCCAAAAACTTCTTGAGATGTAGAGAATAGAGTGTTCTTAATCAAGCTAATTTTTCAAAATTTATGTTCTTAATTTTATATATTTCTTTTTGAATAATGAGGGTGATTATATCCTTGGAATTATAAGGCCTTTTAGTAGAACAACCTAATAGGATCTTAGCATTATATATATATATATGATAATATATATGTATATATATTCATATAATATGTAATTTGTATGTTACTATATAGAAAAAGAACAAAGATAGTGATATATATATATATATATATTTGCTAAGTCCTATTGGGTTGTTCTACTAGAAGGCCTTATAATTCCAAGGATATAATCACCCTCATTATTTAAAAAGAAATATATAAAGTTAAGAACATAAATTTTGAAAAATAGCTTGATTAAGAACACTCTATTCTCTACATCTCAAGAAGCTTTTGGATAAAGATTTCATCATTTAGTTGCTTAAATATTAAATATTTTCATTTAAAGTAAACAAATCCATTATCTATGAAAATATAGACATATCGTATCATCCATGTAGATTATATATATATATATTTTAAGTTTTCATGTCTTTGTAGCACAAACGACCACTTTTACGGCCGCGTAACTATATTGGTGCAGATAGGATTCTAGGCGTGAAAAAATAAAATTCAGGAAAGTGTAGCACTAAAAATGTGTGCATGACTTCATAGTACTAAAAACGTATGTGTATGAGTAACTAAATGAATAAATATTTTTTCAAAAGTTGATTTTTGCATGTATTTAAAATTCAAAAAGGTGTGTAGCACTAAAAATTCAAAAAAATGTGTAGCATAAAAAATTCAAAAAAGTGTATAGCAGTAAAAATGTGTGCACTATTTGAATTTTGAGTTCTCATATCATGGTATCTTATTTTTCATGCAAAACATAATTTATATGTTTCCATTAGCACAAACATTAGGTAAAATATTTATTCGCAAACTTGTAGAGTTGTAGAGAATAGAGTGTTCTTATACTTTTTCAAAATTTGTGTTCTTAATTTTATATATTTCTTTGTAAATAATGAAAGTCATTATATCCTTCAAATGGTAAGATCTTCCATTAGCGCAACCTAAAAGGGTATATATATATATATATATAGATATATGTTTGTGTGTGTGTGTGTGTAATTTCACAGATAATGGATTTATCTTCTTTAAAGATGAATAACATCAAAGACAATGATATATATACATCTTTCTCAAAAAAATGATGTTTACGTGTATTTGCAACACAAACCACCACTTTTATGATCCAAAACCTGTATTTTGAAGCATCCAGGTCATTGTACACATTGGATTCCAGCCATGAAAAATTAAAATTTAGAAATGTATGTAACACTAAAAATGTGTGCAATACTTCATAGCACTAAAAATCTATGCACGTATAACTAACGAAATGGCGAAATCCATATCCAATTTTATTTTTGAATTGATAAGTGCATGTATTTAAAATTCAAAAGAGAATGTAACACTAAAAATGTGTTCCTGACTTCATAGCACTAAAAATTTATGCACATATCAGTAACTAAATGACAAAATCTTTATTGAACTATATTTTTCAAAAACTTATGTTTTCATGTATTTAAAATGCAAAAAGGTGTGTAGTATTAAAAATTTGTGCATGACTTCATAACACTAAAGATGTATGCATTTTTGAGTAACTAAATGATGAAATATTTATCCAAAAACGTACAGGTTTAGCATGAAATCTTTATCGAAAAAATTATAGAGTTGTAGAGAATGAAATGTTCTTGATCAAGTTACTTTTTCAAAATCTATGTTTTTATTTTTTATATTTATTTTTAAATAATGAAGGTCATTATATCCTTCAAATTTTAGGGCCTTCCATTAGTGCAATATAAAAGGCTCTTAGCATGCACACACATAGAGACACCAGGATTGGTCCGAAACCAGGGAAAAACCCACTATGGGGAAAACCCTCGCAAATATTCTTCTTCTTAGATCGTCATCAAATGAAACAGAAAAAGAGAGTAAAATGATCCATAACTTTATCTATGTAGCAAAAAAACTATGATATCCATGAAACAAATCTAATCATGCTTAAAATCAAAATCTTCATTCTAATGGTTGTAATGTGTTGTCACTAACTGTAGACAACGATTATATATTGTTGTTAGTGTGTCGAACACTATTGAGCACTGAGCGGAAAATTCAGAATATAGAAATCTCATCCATGAGCCCCAGATGCAGGGAGGAGGAGTTGTGCGAGCGTCCATAACAGATATGGATGCTCTCTCCATAACTATATGATTGTGTCTAGAATAGATGTGGACACTCTCAGGTGAAGTGAATGAGGGCATCTGGGGTCAAACATACTGATACCTACTTCAAGCCCTCGATGCTCTCATAAGTCTATTGTGCAAGTGTCTATGGCATCCCGGGTGTTCTTAAAACCATTATGTGCAAGCGTTCAGGGACTAATACAACCTGACCTGACCCTGAAGCCAGGACGCTCCCATAACTCAATTTGCTAGCATCCAGGGCTCCTTGGATGCGAGCATAAGCTTGTGTGCGAGCATCTAGGGAATAAAATGCTTAGTTTTGTGCTAGTGTCTAGGGATCAGAAAAACCTATGTTAGAGTGAACCTTACGCCTATGATTTTAGACCCTCGTGTGAACTCCTCTGTCAAACCAGTGCAAACCAAGACAAAATACAAGAGATGATAGCTTGATCAAATGTTTCCAAATGAAGGTTAATGCATTTTTTCATAAGGGGTTGGATTTTGTAGAATTCTCAATTGAGTGATTGTGGGTAGTGTGCTCACTTGGGCCCTCGCTAAAAAAAATGTTCATGCCTAGGAAACTTTTTTCCGCTACCCATTTTCATTTTTATACTCCCTCACAAGATTCACAATATGTTCCTAAATGGCAGGCTTGCAATCTAGCTACAACCAACCATAAAATTCAAACTGGGACTCAGATCGAAAAACCATCAATTTTGTTACACTCATGGCACTAGGTTATAGTTAGGGATGACCCCCTCAAAATGCTCAATGGGTTAAAAAATATTTTCTTTTAGGATCTAGTCAAATTTCCTATACCTTGTTCCCTTAACACTTAAAATATGTTTGCATGGGTATCCTCTTTTCTAAAATTGACATATTCTTTTTGGAAAATATTAAGAACCAAGCACTAAATGAGTGATAGGCTTAATACCTTTTAATTATGTCCATTGAATATCATATTATTCACTAAAGACAATAAACCAATCATTGGCTTGCTACATGATATGTAATACTTTCCCTTGCCTTTACACTCTTGATTTATTCACCTCAACATTAGTATGATTATGACATCCAGAATCACACCAAAAATACATCATACCAATGCAAATATTTCCATAGACCAAATATCTCTAACCATGGAGAATTTTTTAGTGGACCTTTAAACCCTTCCATGCTTGCACTTAAAAGAAAGATAACTCAAAGGATTCCAATCAATCCAAACAATATGAAGAAAAATTTTCCGAATTCACTTAAAAAGACACACCTAGCCAATGAGTAAATGTAGCCTAGGTATTCCACAAAATTCCATTAATCTAGGGACTTTGCAAATCCATGCTTCATTCCCCACTAATAATGATATTTTTTTTATTAATATTTTTTAATTTTTTTTTATTCCTTCATCATTAAGTAAACATATTTTTATATTCAGCTATAAATGAATAATACCACTAAATTAGAATGAAAATATTGAAAAAATTATTGAAATTAATGAAGAGAGAGAGAACAACAGAATACACAACTACAACATCCAACTCACAAACATATTTTAAGCATGTTGATAAAAACCATCACATATCGAATAGGATTACAACACATAAAACACAAGATTTCCTCAATTGAATTAACCCCTATGTTAGTATGAATTTTTCTGACAAGTGTACCAAAATCTTCCACTTAATCCATTGGTGAAAGATAGCCTAACAAAAAAAATGATCACCAATGCTCTTCAAATCTGCAATATAAATGTTAGAAATGCTGCAATAAATAACATGCAAATATAAAAAGACGTACAACAGTGAACAATATTAAGAAAACCCAATTGAAATAAGATAAATTAAATTTTATTATTAAAAGAGAATGTTTACAACTCATTAGGAGAACATTCAAACTTGGATCTACAAATCCCCATTCATCGGATGGTTCCTATGATACCCTGCACTTTAGCTATAGCTTCAATTCTCTCTCAGAATGTATGCAATGGGAAAAAAAGAAGCGGTAATGGCCTAAACTCAATATAGGAGCTCAAATCTCACAGGACGATAATGAGGATGATGAGAATGGTCATGTGTAAGAATGAGGAGAAAACCCCTTTATTTATAACATAATATTAGGATAGATATAGATTCAGGAAAATAATAAAAAATTGTTGGACTAAATCAAGATCTAGTTGTTAGGAATATTTTATTATAGTTTAGAGAACGAAATATTATTTGAAATGATCAAATATATTTATTTAGAAAGTGGTTAAAGTAATTAACAAACAAAAAATGATTTATTAATTACTTGATGGGTATAAAGTCAAAGATGGATTAGAAATAACTATTAGATAATGGTCTAGTAATTATTTCATGACAAAAATAAGGAATAATTATGGAAAAATAAGTAAATAATGATTTATTTATTTATTCTTGATTGGTTGAGTAAAAAATGGTTAGGAATTTAATGATTTAATAATTATTTTGAGTGAATAATAAATAAATAATAATTTATTTAATTATTATCATGGGGTTTTTTGGATTTTAAAGAGAAATAATTTAGGAAAATGGTTCACTAAATTATTTCCTAAGGTGAAATTAGGATTTAGTATGTAAAACTCATCCTACATTGTTTATTTTGGTCAACCTAGTAGAAAATGGCTAGGTCAACATTTTTTGTGTGATAACAGATTGTCCTCCAATGTAAGAGTTTTAGGAGCAAATTGTATGATTGAAATATGAGAGAGAGCTAGATCAATGAATTGAAGGACTAAAATTGTAGGGGTTGAGACCTACCTCTCAGATATAAGTCTCATTTTATGATGAGTACAATATCTCAATGAGGTGGGGGAGGCATACCCATACACACCAAGATAACTTAGTACAAATGATAATGGTATGCTCAACAATATGGGTCTGAGAAACATGGCACATGATACATGATATGTTGGGATCAATGGGCCAAAAAGTGAGACAATGATATAATGAGTCCCATATACATAAGTTACTTGGAAGGCAGAGGCCAGAAATGGTACAATGCAATATGCTAAATGGAGTACATAGGACATAATGACCCCAAGCGGATATGAGGGTGATATCACATCCAAAGGATCCCTATTGAACAAGAAAGGGATCTGAATATTTGAAATAAAGGTGCATGTTATGGGATCTATGATTGGCGGAAACTGAGCTAGTCAAATCTGCAGAACTGCATCTAAGGTTGGATCATGATATACTGACATTGAAGGCATGTGGGGGGTACTTTAAGGGTCACCCCCTCATGAAGTCTAGAACATCTAACAAACACCTATTGAATATTGGGATAATCTACTGGATCACTGGACTATCAAGCATATGATTTTCAATTGTGAAATAATGAGCTGGAGTTGAGCATGTGAGAAACAACCAAGTTAAGGGGAAATGATGATTCCCTTTGCTTGATCTAAGGCACCCAACAATAATGAAGGAAGGAAGTAATGTACACCTCCCTCTAGATCATTGTCTTGGAATTAATTTGTTGACATCGACATAAGAGGTGTTGTCTTAGTGGGTCCTGACCTAGGTTCAAAGTTAAGTCCCAGTCATTCCGTTGTACATTACAAATATTCATCATCATGTTCTCCATAATCTTATTAAAGGCCTCTACTATTCCATTATCGTGAGGATGATTCAATGTGCTCTTCTAATGATAGACCTGGAACTCCTCAGTCAAATGTGTTGATTGTATCATTTAGGAAGTGCGTACCTTGATCACTCATCAACACTTTTGGGTAGCCAAATCTAGTTAACACATATTCAAAGAAAAACTTCGCTATTGTAGCTCCTGTGCAATACTTAACTAGTTGTGCCTCTGTCCATCTGGCTAGATACTCTGTCACAGTGATGATATAGCATGCACCTATCTTCTTTCCTGGGGGTTGAATTGGCCCAACGAAATCAATTTCCCATTTTTCAAATGTCTGCTATGAGACTTGAGGATTTAGTGGCAACTCGTACCACCGTGATGGTTTGCTCGTTCGTTGACATGCTTTGCATGCCCTATAATACGCTTTAGAATCTTTATGCAGCATAAGCCACCATAACCTTTCACGCAAAATCTTCTGAGTTGTCACCTTTCCTACATAATGTCCTCCCGCAACCCCTCTATGAGCTTTAGTGAGGATTCTATTCCACTCAAATTATGGCACATATTGCCACAATATCTTGTCTACACCCATCTTATACAAATGTCCTAAAATTACGAAGAAATCCTCCATGCGCACTACTAGTTCCTTCTTTTGTTGACATGTATACTCTTCTGGTGCTATCCCTGTAGTCAAAAAGTGAATAATATCTGCAAAGTAGTTATCTACTACACACATTGCAAAGAGCTGCGCATCGGGAAACCCTTCTTCCAAATTAGTAGGCTCCTCTCATGTCTCAATCCACGATTGATGGTCAACTCTTGCATTCAACATTCCCGGCTTCACAATCACATCAAAGTCATACTCCTGGAACAATAGTATCCATCGACAGATCTTCCCCCCTAACATAGGCTTATTGACCACGTATTTTAGGGCAGAATGATCTGTTTACATTTTGAAATGTTCGCCCAACAGATAGTGGCTGAAATTTTGAAGCGTATACACCATAGCTAATTTGTCATGTTCTTTAATTGAATAATTCTTCTCGGCCTTCTATAATTTCATGGTTGTGAAGGCTGTAGGGTGGTCCATTTCTCCTTCACTGACCTTGGTTACCACTCCTCCCAACGCAATGTAGGAGGAATTGACATGTTGAGTAATTCCTCTCAACCTTTGATAATTTCTTTCTTGTGAAGGCTATAGGGTGGTTCATTTCTCCTTCACCAGCCTATGTTAGCACTCCTCCAAAAGAAATGCAAGAGGCATCTAGGGAGATAAATTTCTTACCTCCAATGACACATAGCACAATGATTTAGTCATCATGTTGCAGCGCAGTGTAGATACTTCATGCATCCTATTCTGCCTGTCCTCCAACTCTTCATCTGAATATGAGGTATAGGAACTTTCCTGGTCCCATGAAATATGCCCATCAGTTGTTGGATTAATCCAATCTTGATCTCACATAGCTGTTTTGTAGAACTAATCCAAGTCATCATCACTCTCTTCATTTTCACTGAATGATTCAGTATAGTGCAACAATTCTACAGGGTTCAACGGTACTACGACCTGGAGCGTTTCATTTCAAATGACATCATCCTCTTTTTTAAGTTGATGAATCCATTCATATCAATGGCCTAGTCAATTCTGAGCATGGGGTATGAGTTTCTTTTGCCAATGATCTCAATTACTTCAAAATCAACCAGCGCGCTCGTAGCTTCTATATCCACCATTACTCTATGTAGTCATCCCATAGGGATGATCTTCTACTAGTTTTCCATTCTAGGTTGGATCAAACACCAGTGTAGAGTAGGTCTCCCCATTCTTTCCCATGTCTTTTTAGGAAAAACGTTTGCGTTAGACCCCAAATCAAGAATGACCGGGTCCATCAAATAATCTCCTATCTGCGTAGTGAGCCTCATCTCGTACCCTATTCTGGCATTATGTTTGCAAATTTTTCTAACCATTCGGTGTCCATCGAGGTCATTTTCTTTACCAACACACTTGCTTATCAATTCTTGCAGGCCTTTCAGAGCCTTGCTATCATGCAAAAGCTTCATGCAGGTCTCTAAGAAAGTGGTAAGTAGAGAGGGATCAACCTCTATAGGCATGTTTGTTTCTTTCACTTTGTTCTGACTTCCTAAGGTAGATGCCTCAGCGAAGCTTTCCTTGGCCTCCATAGATGTTTCCTTTGCATGCTCCAGATCGAACCCAACCTCCTTTTTCGGGGCCTTGCGGACCCATCCATCCTCTTTAGGTTGTTTTCCCTTATCATCCCTAGTTGTAATCCCGCTTCTCAGCATGATATTCACATTTGGATATTCCTCATAGGGCTCAACTCTCATCATTTGTAAGTTTTGTGTAGGTTGTAGAGGTTGTGACTTTTTCTCATACATCTTAGCTATTAAAACAGGGCATTCTTCGATAATGTGGTCAAACTGGTTGTAATATTGATAAGACGAGTGTGTCTAATTCTAAAACTCTCGTGCATAGTTCCATAGTGTCCCACAATTATAGAAAATAGCCTGTCTATGACCTCTACCAGGTCATCCTCTGCGTCAGCCTCATTCTTGTTCCTAATATCCTTTGCACACTCCTCCAGCACCCTACTCTAGAGGTTGAGTTTCTGCTTACATTCTATAGGTAGGCATTCTTTCAATCATCAACTCATAACTGTGACGGTGGAACTCATCGTCACCCACTGATTTGCAGAAATCACAGAAAAACTATTGTGGTGTCTGAATGAACTTTTGTAGCAAATGGAAATTATCTATTACATGTTTTCCATCCAATTGACAAATAGTGCACCATAGCGCGGCCCCCGCACTTAGCCCTGTTGGAGCTTTTGGCCTTAGGGGAATTGGTCCCTCTCCTATAATATAATTTGTGAAGATAGGGAAGTGGTCTTTATCATGCCCCTGGATCTTACACTTCAATCACCAGACCTCCTTGTGCACTATTGGCTTAGCCTCCTTCTCCTTCTTCAGGCTATTTAATTCCATGTAGAGGATCTGCAACTAGGAGTGAATCTGTTTTACCCCCAAAGTCGTGTCCTACATAGGGGTTGCATGCAGTCTCATCGTGATTTCCAGTGCTTCTACCTAAGTTCCTATCCTTTGTTGTGACAAAGCAATCCTCAGGTGGGGCAGAAGTGAAGCTATAAACCACTTGCAGTGTTGACCATCTGTGAGATGCATATTAGCTTCGCGGATCACACATTTCAACCTTTTATCTAACTCCCAAGGCATCTCACCAACCCTCATCGTGATATCCTTAAATACAACTACTGACTGTGAGTCAAACTTAGGCTTACTAAAGTCTTTATTTAAAGCATTCTTAGTCTCCGCTAGCATTGCCACGGGATGATCAGAACAATACTTAATATACCATGTCAGCATGCGATCCTGTAGAGCAGTGACAAACTATGGTTTCTTTATATTGTCATCAGTAATTTGCTACGTCATCCACACATCATTCACAACAAACCAAAATTCATCGGTATCTTTGCTTCCTATACCCTTGAAAATCAACATCTTCAATGTATTTGACATGTTGAATGGTGTTGGTGGTGGTGGTGGAGGTGTGGGCGAAGGTATATGCTATGGAGGTCGAGGTGGAGGTCGAGGTGGAGGTCGAGGTGGAGTGGATGGTTGATGTGTTTGTGGAAAACCCTATCTTATTAGCTAAAAAGAACTCTGTGGTGAAGTCTGTATTACTCCCTCATCATCACTCGAAGGAGGTCCAATCAAAGGACTATGCTTTGGTCTTGATCCTTCACAATTTCTAAAGATCCTCCCGCTTTGCATAGATCCAATAATCAAGGCAATGACATAACCCATTTCTCACACAAGAGAATCTTAATCTAGGTATTCAAATATTTCAGATACTTACCATGTAGTCCCTTGAAGAAGTGTTTCTTTGCTTCATTGTAGGTGACTGAGGTATCATTCGTGAACTCTGTAACAAATCCTCCTCTAATTCAATCGATTCAGTGGTCAACAACGCACACGATCTTGTCTTCAAAGGCTTCCAAACTTTCCACTTGCTCCAGAGTCCACACTATTGGATTATCAAGCCTCCACCTTCCTTAATTGTCTGCTAACTTAGCTATCCACTCATATAGTTCGATTGGGAAGGTGCATAAGAAAATTTTATGTATTTATATATATAAGTATTTTTCTAGGAACTACTCTGTTGATAGGCATGGATTCCTATTTTCTTGCACCCTGAATTCGTGAATCTTTCTATCCAACCACTTCTCATTTTCCTTCTTGGTTGGATTCCAGTGATGTGACATCATACATCTCCTTAAGAAAATCTTTGTCCCAACAATAGAACCATTTGTTGACTTAGTTGGTCCTGACCTAGGTAGTGAGTTAAGTGCTCTAAAAAAAACCCCACACTACTGGACCTTTCGGTATCAACCCATATAGCGTAGGTTGAAGTCTCACCTGAAGGAGTATGGGGGGATGTTGGAACCAAGTTTCCGCATCCAGAGATCAGTGTGATTTCTTTTATTGCCTTAGATCTACCTTCTCGCAGATCTAATCCCCTAGGTCTTGGTACTGCAACTTCCTTTAAATGGTCTCTAGACCTTTGCGAAGGTCTAAGATAGGTCTTTGTTGAAACCTAACAATTGAATCATCCACTTACACACATCATAAAATAACCCTAGATTTGAGCCCGAACGGATCTACTTAAGTATTTAATAAACATAATAGAATGTATTATAATCTTCACATGAGTACTTAACATGCATTGCATACAATTGATAAGACTTATCCCATAGAGTCTCACATCAATAGATCAATATCTCATAAATGCATTATTCCATCACAACATATATCACAAACATAAATAAGAGAAGTAAACAGATATACATAGAGATTCTTTAACATTCTTCTCTATTGATCTTCAATGGTATTACAGGCTCAGAACTGCCCTGCGCACTCAACTACAAGGGTCCGCCCACTTAGTTGTGGAAAATACTCTAGGCCTCTGCACACTCAACTGCAGATCCTTTCCCTCCTCTATGACTCACTTTTATGTGATAACATCTATCAACCCATTACATCTATCATCATTATATTATTATGCATTAGACTATCTAATACACACCTATTTATATAATCCCATGGTTCGCAGACCATGGGTGGATCTCAAAACCGACTTAAATTTACATAGACAAGGGGCTAAAACCCTTTTTAATCCTAATTACATACGTTCTCTGCATCCAGAAATTGCAGAGACTTTACATCTTTTTACCAAAAGTTACATCAAGACTTGGGCTTTTAACCCCAAAAATGACCCAAGGGACCCCATCCTAACAAGAGGGCCTACTAGAGTTGAGGCAATGAGGAGTACTCAACAAAGGCAAAAATATCATAATAATTTGACTGATCAAGACTAACACTAGGGATGATGATGGAGAAATATGGAGAAGTGTGGACTTATGACTTCCCTTGTCATAGCATAATATTCAAGGTTGACCTAGTAACAACTAACATGATTATAGAGGGGATTGTCAAATACTCAAATGAATGCCTTTCAAAGATAGATCATGATAGATAGAGGAAAAATATGAGTAAGGAAATATGAATATAACCCACAGAGGGAATAATATACTATGATAGGAGTCAATGGGCTGTTGAACATACTCCATGAGACATAAGCATGACTCATCTTTGATGCCTTGAACAAAGGTGAGCCAATAATGTTTCCACATGGGAAATGTCCAAAGGGGGCCATAAAAACCTTAGAGAATAAGGGTTGCTCGTGATGAAACTCAACACATGCATTGAAAAGTGCAAAGGAAAAGTGGTGTTAGAGTAAATGTGACCTGTATGGAGAGATGCAATTTGAATGGGTGACAAAGTGAGACCTCATGGAAAAGATGGCTTCCTAGTAAAGTTTTAAATTACCAAAAATGAAGAGAGACCCAACATATAGCCTAGTGATCCATTTCCAATGGTGTATATGGTTACTCAAATTGAGATACAGTTTACTTGTAATGTGATAAGCACCAATATTGCACCAAGAATGTTGCAACTCCTGGGGCTACCAACTTTACTTTATCAACCCAGGGGTCGTACAAACTTGGAGGTGACATTGTTGTATACACAAGTAAAAGTGATGGTTCTGCCTTTTGTCATTGTTCAATTGGTGAGAGACCACTAGGGTTTTCAAGCTAGACTTATATGGATTCAAAAAAAGCTTGCTTACTAATGAAGGAAAGATAAATCTACTCTAAGAGAAATCTTGTCTTCTACAGTAAGGAAAAAGACTGAAATCCAATCCTAAAACACACCATTTCCTACCTAAATGCTAAGAGACTATGTTTCATAAATAATGCTAGATTAACATGGATGAAATTCAAATGTCTTAAGCATGAAAATTCAAAGCATCAACATATTACTACAGTGCATGTAAATAGCTACAACAAATTTGTTTTCTTCTTTTTATCCTTTCATGGAAAATCAAGTGAAATCTAATCTCTTTTGGTGATGTGGCAGATGGCTTAGGGATTTTGGTGGATGGTTGGAAGGTTTGGGAGACTTTTAGGTGACCTTATGTGGCTTCCTAGAGGTTTTCCCTCAATTCAGCCTCAAAACAAGCCACTACAAGAAAACCTACAAGATGTCCTAAAAGCCTATAGGATACAGCCGAGAGAAAAATAATGGGTGCTGAAGGTGATCAAAAGCTTAGGGAAGGTGTTTTGTGGATGGAATGGAGTGAGAAAGTAGCTAGGATCACTCATAACTCAAAAACAAGTTTGGGAGATGGTTGGATTTGCTCAACATGCTTGGAGAAGTTTCCTTGAAGAATGATGAAACTGGTGAGGGTTTTAGTGAAGGTGAGGAATGATCATGGATGGATGAATTTGGAAGGAGGCTTGTTGCTATGAAATATTTCTCTACTTTTAAAACACACAAACTGCATCAAACAATGGTATTTTCCCAAAAGTCATGTAAACAAGAAGAATTTCAATAAGCTAGAAAAACAGAGTTTAATGAGCTAGTTGTCTATTTCATGCATGAGGAAAATTTGCAAAATAAGATGAAGTCATTGATGATATCTACTGTAAGAATGAAGATGGAAGAAATGATGGATAATTCCTACACTTGAAAACTGATCAAATGTTGGCTTAAGCACAGGAAACTATAGATTCTATGAGAAAGTGGAATTCTGTCTTTTTGGGGTTGCAATGAGGGTCCTTTCCTCAAATCATAATCCTTGAAGGAATAAGTGAGGCCAAGACACCTATTGAAAGCTTTCTGATGCTCCTTTTATCCCTTCTAACCTACTGCTAAAGTAAAAGACAAATGGAAGCAAACTAATAAACAAACTAATCAAATCTACACTACTTGCCAGGAAATACTTCTAAGGACAAATTAACCATGAATCTATGAAATTAATATCAACATACAGATACAATAAGAGGAGGCTTTGCTGATAGTGTTGGGGCCTAACCCAATAGGATGAGCCATCTGATTTAACTCAGTATTGTCTCATGAAAAAGCTCATTCTCATTATCACAACAGAAAATTACATAGCAATGTCTTCCACAAGTCTGGAGCTAAAAAATAACTAGTGTTTTTTATAACAAAAAATTGAATTCTAATGAGGCTCTAGGCCTCTTTATTTATACAACTGAAGTCTCCAATGACTTCCTTAAATTTAGGTAGGCTCAGCTTCCAAACTTGAGATGAACTAACTCTTTGACTATCACTTGCTCGATTGGTTTTTGATCTTCATGACTTGGTTGCTTGTACTCTGAGCTAGTGTGATTGATGGAGGAATATTCAAATGAGGGAGGATTAAATGAGGAGGATTTACCTCCTACAATCTCTATTCCTTGTCCCTTTCAAGTTTCAACCTTTAATCTTTCCAAAATTCCCTAATTTTCTTTCACGATTTTGCATTTAATGCACATTAGTCCACTAGGCATAATATCTCACTTTGACTCATCTCATTAAACAAAATATAATCAAAATATGTAATAAATTGTAAGATTTGATTTGACTAATCTAGGAGGTGAATTAAGGTCCATATAGTTACCCAATGATGAGGCTCATCATTAACCCCCTACTAAAGGTGTTTCTCATCCTCTTAGCAACTCAATCAATATCCATATCTTTCATATCCTTGGTGGCCTAACATCCCATCCTTCTTCTGTGGGTTCTTCTTCTTGTGCATAGAATCCTACCTTCCTTTATACATCCTCCCACTAATTTCTTTCTTCCTCTTCCTTCCTTCCTTCTAACATCCCCAAGAGCAGTGGTGGACTAATTCTTAATCCTATCCAATTGACTTTGATCCTTTGGGTGGTTTGCTTGTACATGGGTGTCTTGTTTAGTGCCTCTCTCATTCTTTGAGGAGAATGGTACTCTCCGATTTTCAAACTGTATGGAAAAGTATTACATCTTCTTTGGCATGATTGCATGCTGTCATCCCCTAATAGCTTGAACATATTCTCAAAATGTGTAATTGCTTGCCCTTGGGCAACAAGATACCTGGGTGCATGTTGAGGATGGATCATTTGCAATTAAATTATGTGTGTTGATGATATCCATTGAGTTTGACTGCTCAACTCTTATCATGAGATGCTATGTTTGTTCCCTTACCAATATATTCTTCATCTCTATAGCCCTTGCTTCCTCATGGTTCATCCATGATGCCAAGCCATTAACTGTAAATCCCCTAATTTTGCATTAGGGTCCCATACATTCAGATCTATCAAGGTGATGTTATGAAAGTAGAACTCAGACATCTTATCCCTATCCTACAATGTGCTTTAATCACAAAGATCAATGAACTATCTGTAATCCTAGAATGGAATAGTGCCTCTCTATCCTAGGGTCTTTATTTGGAACTACAACCACTATTCCTTAAAGTATAATGCATAGGACTTAGCTGGAATCTTGCACTGGACTCCCTCTAAGGATAGACTGGCCATGGTTTCGAATTAGTTTTCTTTTTCTTGCAGTTGTCCTTTCAACCATTCATATTCTACTTCTAACTGAGTTTTCATTATGGCTTCTCTGTCTCTCAGGCTTCTTAGTTCCTTGCCTATCTCTTTGAGCTTTTTCTCCATGTGACCTATGTCCTCTACTACCTTGGACTTGGTAATCTACATCCATCTATGTGTTTTGGCTCTTTCCTTCTCAAGCTCAAAGAATAGTGGGATGGAAAATTTTTGTGGAGTGAACCTACTGCCTTCAATAAATCTATAGTAGTAGTCAACGTTGGGTTGAGGGCTAGGTTCCATTAGCTCTAGTTCCTCCTTCTTTGGTTCTTTCTGCATACTCCCTTCCTTTTCCAATTTTTGATTTTCCTATTGGTTTAGCAGGGTTTCTTGTAGGACTGCCTTTGCTTCGTGTAGGTATTGTTGTGTATCCTATAGGATGTCTTTTCCCTTCGATGAAGTAGATCTAGTCATAGGCCTTCTCTCATAGGTGATAGGAGACTTAGGGGAGGTTTGTGCTGACGATCCTTCTCCTTGAGTTTTAGGTGAGTCTTCAATAACAATGGGATACTTGGTGGGAGTTTGAGGTTTCCCCTACCTTATCCTTGTAGTTTTCTTGTTCTAAATTATAATGGGGTTTGTCTCTGTGTTTTTCCTTTTTGCTTGATAGGGGTGCTAAGGGCAGTGAGGGAAGTTGTTGCTTCTCTCTCAGTGGGCTCTGGAGACACCCTAGGTGACTCCTCCTTGTCTTTTTCCTCCTCTTTTAAATTCCCCTTTTCATCTTTATTCTTCTCCTCTTCTTCATCTTGTTCATTGGTTTCTTCCTTGGCATCTTCCTCTCTTTCTTCACCACTTCCACTCTCTTTATCTTCCTCTTCTTCCTGATCTATTTTCTCTTCATCCCTCTCTAGATCCTCATCTGTTTCAGTTTCCTCTTCATCCATTTCACTAGCAATAGGGATTTTGTCATATGTAAGGGCTTTTATATCCTCCTCTATCTGTATGTCTTGGAAATGTTTCCATCGGGAAAGAATTCTAAGGTTGTGGAGGGCATATTCTATGATGAGTCTAGTTATCCCATGATGGGCCAACTACTGGTAGTTTCCCTCCACTTTTATGCTCATATCTATCAGGGATTGAAGAAGGAAGTGGGGTATGCTGAGCCATTAATGAGCAGGTATATCTGCTCCAACCCTCAATTCTTCAAGAAGCCTAAAGTGGTATCCATATACCACACTATAACTACCTTCACATGATATGTATTTGATAAGGTGGTAGATTATTTCATTCCAGGGGTATGGTAAGCTTGCTCTTCTCACTCCATTTTTGTCTTCCATAGCCTCCTCTCCCTCTAGAAATAATTTATTCTTTGCAGTTTGGCAATTTCCCTTGCCTTCCTTTCTCTAAGGCACTCCTCACAGTGTTGATGGGCTCCCTTATATTAAATCCCCCTGTCATTTTGCTCGGTCAATGGAGGAGAGATATATGATACAAAATTTAAATGAAGGAAGAACTGGGACTGAAATTTGTATGGATACAATTCCCTTACACAACTATCAATTTCAATCAAACTAGAAGATTTTTTGTCCCTTTCACTTGGAGAAATGGGAGGAAATGTAGAGCCTACCTCCTTACAATGTTTAATGTAGCCAACCCCTATGTTTCCTCCTCTGAAATTGGTCTCTTCCAATCTTATAGACTAGCTGACTGTATGTTGTAGGATTCCTGTGCGATCCTGTAGGATTTCCTATAGGAGGTCCTGCACAGGGAAAAAAATGAAGTTTTGTTTTCCTATAGGTTGCTCGAAGGCTGAGAGAAACATTTCTACAGTGAGCCTCAAGAAGATGAATACATGAATTCATGGGGATCAACATTTATTTCTTATTATGGTTGAATTGAGTGAGGTCGTGTGCTGGAAGATGTTGGTTTGTGCGGGCTTGACCCAGGTTCAGCGTTAGTTAGCCCAAAACATCACTACACTACTAGCCCTTTCAGCATCAGCCCGTGGAGTGGGGGCTGAAGTCTCACCTGAAGCAATATGGGGGATGTTGGAAGCAAGTTTCCCTACCCTTGAGATGGTTATGAAGTCAGTTTATTTCAGCTATACCTGCCTGTGCACTAGTTGCTTAGCCCTCTGTTCCAACCTTCAATACCTTCGTGAAAGGATACAATCGGCTTTTGCGCAGCCCTAACCACGGGCTGATATACTTTCACATTGCTAGGGTAGCAAACTGTGATATTTCTGAAACCAGGCTAAGTGTCTTACTTATCTTATTAACAGATCTTAGTTAGCTTCGCGTAAATAGATATTATTACTTACATTCATTTAACCAATATATTTGAATACATTCATGCACCATATAGCATTATAAGTAAAATTCATGCCCAATATAACAGATGCATAAATAGGAAATAAAGATGCAAAAATTATAGAATACTTCTCTTTATTGATAATTCTGAACAATTACAGACTTGACTCGCTCTGTGCACTCAGCTGCGGGGGTCCACGCGCTCAATTGCAGACTTCAAGGCCTTTGCGCACTCAGCTTCAAGGCCTCTACCTATGCTATGACCCAAAACTTAGACTTCCACTTCAGAGATAGCTTAGAGCTTAGATCTATTTATACAATCCATGGTCCATGGACCATGGGTAGATCTTCTACATATGACGTTACATTTCAAAAATAAGGGCGGACAAACCTATGACTCTTTAAAAACTACACACTTCCCAAACACAAAATACGGAGTCTTTACATCTAGAATAAAAAATTGGACCAAAATATGGGCTTTAAGCCCCAAAACTTCCCTTGGGGGATCCCATGCTCGACAAGCTCCAAACAAAAACATCGTGACTCACCCTTGAGTCACTCTGCACATGGGAATATCTTAGCATGAAGACCTCCCAACTCCATTTGGATCATCACAAGTTTGGCAGTGCACTGAGCGGCCACCTGCTGGACTTCTTCCACCCACTACTTGGTGACTGTTAATGAACTACTGCCCTGAATCTTTTGCTGAGTTGCCTGCAGTTTTACGAGCTTTCCTTCAATGGAGGTTGTGTTCACATAAGCCTTGTCTATCCATGGTTGTAGGTGCGCTTTTAAGACTCCTTCTCTATTCTGAGTGGCATCCACCTGTTCCTTGAGTGCCTTTATCTCCTGCATCCATGTGAGCTTCTATGTAAGAGAAACTATCTGTGCGGTTCCTTTTACCTCATCATAGCTCTTTTGCAACTCATGCGCCTCTATCTCTAGCCACTCTACATTTAGGTCCTCCTACAGGGTGGTTAGGACCTTGAATGACTATTTGAAAAACTGCATGCAGTCTCCCACTGCACTGTCAACCGTCACTATTTTTGTTGTAGTAGTGGTGGTACATTGTTCCCAGACTTCTGGCGTAGTTCAAGGTTGTGCCTTCAACTGCAATTATGCGATCTATCAGTATAGCTCAAGTTGAACCCTGGCCATCTTTGCTTGAGCATCGTGCACCACTGTGGCTATCTTGTGGACGTGCGCCTCCACGAGTTCTTCTTCCTAAATGTCCAACTTTGGGACCATCTGACAGGCTTCCTCCACTAACTGCGTTATTTTCTTGTTTTGCACAACTACCTCATTGCATTGTAGGCCCAATTTCTTGATGTTGATGCGCTGCTCACTCATCACCTGTAGAGTGCAACTCTCCTGAGCCCTTAGTTCCGTGATGACTCCATCCTACAAGAGGTAGAGAATCTCCTGAGGGAGAATAGCCATGTTCAATCCTACCCCTTTCAAACTGCTAACCGTGGGCCTATCAGCCTCCTTTTGTGTAGTAAGTGCCACATCTAGTAGCACTAGTGTGTTGGTCATCCTTGTCTGCAACATCTCCTCGGCAGTCGAATTGTCGATGGAGAGGCTGGTGGACACTGTACTAGCTCGTGGAGTGTGTACCTACAACTCCTACAACTCTGTCTGGGAGCCCCCAATACCAATTGTTGTCGTTCTTCAAACTCTTGGAGGGCCTCCGTAGTGACATCCCTCACCATTTCACCAATATCATGCAAATCCTCCTCAGTGAGGGTGATTGGGTCAAAAGATGTCTTTGATGTGTTTTTGTCCTTCCGTGGCACTACCTACTCTCATGGTCACAGACACTTGAGTTGGGTGGATGTCATCTGTGGGTTCGTGCCATCTTGTTTTGTCTCTATTTCTGCCTCAACTCCAGGAAAAGGTGAATTTTTTCCTTCGCACTCTTCTCCTCTTGTTTTCTACTGTTGTTCCAGTTTTGTGGCGTTGTGCGCTATGTAGGTTTTAACCCTGTACAGAAATTACCTGCATACGAATTCTAAATCACAAGAAAAATAAAAAATGCGAGAGCATAACCCATAAAACACATATACACAGAGATTTCCCACTGGATCTCAAAACCGAGACTACCAGCTTGATTTTTCATTATATTCCTTTCAATGTTACAATACATATTTATACATGCCGAAGCATCCAATACCATGGACCGAAAACCATCGCGTTCAAAACTGTGGACCGAAAACCATAGGTAGGTTCGCCCAACCTAATATAGGGTCCAAAAAAAATTTTCTTGGGGCGCTGCCCCGAACCCCGTAGAGGGGGGCTCCGCCCCCCTCAAAGCCCCCGGACAGGGGGGGCTGCCGCCTCCCCTGTGACCCCCTCGCTGCGCAATCGGCGCGGCGAAGGGGCAGCTCCGCCCCCCTCTAACCCCCCGGTTCACTACGTAGGTTAGTCGTGGAAAGAATATAACACAACCCAACAAAAATTGCATTTGCACATAGTACCCTCTTTAACACAAAATAATTCTAACCCAACAAAAATGTAAAGGAAAAATGAAACTTTTCCACCAAATGAGGGAGAGTGTCATTAATCACTTTACACTTAATTTTGATATAAATACCATTCGAAATATTCCTTTTTGGACCATATCAAATTTAATGAATTCTTCTAATTAAATAATTAATATGAATTTAAACTAAATTTATCGTGTAAAGTCTCCAAAATGACTTCAAAATATCATCCACTTTCACCCTTATCACCAACATTTCACTCACATGACGCAACTCCATGACCATATAACCTTTCATTAGCCTCCATTTTCATGATTACATGGGGTTACCTTTGTGTTTTCCAAAAGCTAATGATTTCTAGTATTTTAAGTGAATTGATGGTTAAAACTTAGAAAAATGATATATACTTGCTAATACTTAAAAGTGGCTTGAGTTTCAAGACATGTGTAGCTCATTTGGAAGCTTCCAAGGCACACTTATGTGGCCTCTAATGCTCAAATTCGAATTCCCATCAAGATATGGAAGGATATTTGGATAAAGGTCAAAGAGGATATGTGTCTCATCATTACCTATTTGAATTGTAACTCTATGATATTTTATAGGGATTTAGGGAGAGAATAGTGGACCTTCATTAATGAAGTAGCTTCTTATGTTTTTTTATAAATAGGAGACCCTCATCCTTTCAAAGGTGTGTGTAAAGTTGGATATTCTCAGGTGGAAAGTTAAGATTACTCATGTTTTGAATCGAATTTAGATTTAGCAGCATTCTCATGAGTGATGTTCACCATGATCGGTAACGTTGCACTGAAAACCTCTCAATTTTCCTCTCTCATTCTTTTGGATTGGCCACCTATAATGTGTGATATTTATTGTTTTTCATAGATTAAGATTTATTGCTTTCATAAGATTAAGGTTTATTTATTTCATATATTTTCCTGTGTGAGAGATTAAGAATCATTGTTTTTGTTTTCATTTCATTTCATGTGGTTTTGATTATTCATTTCATATAATCTTGATTTGATAATGCACACATGTTCCCTTAGAGAAGATCTCAGTTCATGTAATTTCATTTCTGAAAGAGTGGTCTGCTTTCCAATTCCTGCAAGTGTCGTAGATTAAGATTTCAATTCCTGCGAGTGTGGTGGATTAAGATTCCAATTCTGTGTACTTTACTATAATTTCCTTTGAATTGATTGTTGAATTAGAATAGGTGAATTTGGTTTTTCTTTATTTGGTTTCATAGTTAGATTGATCTAAATTGGAAGTTAATTTCTAGCATATATAGTGCACGCACACTTCGTAAGTTTTATGAAACACCCAGATTGACAATTAATTGATATGTAATTAATTTACCTCATCATTTTAATGTCGTTGTTAGGGAAGTGTCCATAGGAACTAGCTTTCATCCTAGAGTCCATTTTTCAGTTTTTTCCTGGATGCATAATTAAAGTTTGTAGATGCATAAATCATTTAGTTGCATATCATTTTTATTTATTAAAAAAAAAAAAACAAAAAAAACAAAAAAAAAAACAAAACAAAAACAATTCTAACCATTAGTGGACAAAGGATCTAGAATGCATATTAAATATTCTTTGGAGCAGAAGGACTATATTGAGGAATGGTATTGAAACGTGATTGCACCACAACATTTATTCGTTCTTCAAGAGATATTTGTTGCAAATCTAAAGGTTAAAACGATTTTTGATGTCCTCATGCACAATGAGGTACATTTTACAAATTTGGATATTAACGTTCTAGAAATTCTAATTTGTAAATGGCTCCATTGGAAACATCAAGTAAGATAAAATACGAAAACACAATCAAACTTGATTTCAATTTTATTTAGAATTTAAAATTTTTAAAGTCTATTTATTTTCTTACATGTTAATAATTTTACAAAATATTTAACATATATATATATATATTAAAAATAAAAAATAAAAATATACATTTATTTGTTCAAGTCGTTAAAAATAAACCGAAACAAAAACACGAATAACAAATATATTAAACAACAATCATTTAAAAATTTTAATAATAATAAAAATATAATATATAAAATACGAAACAAAACATTAAGAAATAAACAATAAAAACAAGATCAAAACAATTAAAAAAAACATAAAATAAAACAATAAATTAAAAAATAACAAAGAGACTACAAAATTAAAAAGAATAAAACTAAACAATAAAAACAAATCCCACACCATCTAACTAAACAAATAAATGACAAAACGAATGCATGAAAAATACAAAGAAAAGCCAAAAACTAAACCATAAAAAAAACCACGCAGGGCTGAAAGCAACGAAATGGATATATAAAATAAGGGTTCAGAAAATTAATGGAATAAAAAAGGAGTCAACACAACCTTGTACAGTGGAGGCTCTCGCAGTCTCCAATCTTTGTTCCCACTTCAGCCCCAAACCAAACCTACAAATAAAAAATTAAAGTGCCATCGAACTTCCAGTCCAATGATAGATGATACGTTTATATATTTGCTCCGCAGGTTCAGCATGATCACGATGGAAGAGTTCTAATTGAAACAAGTATTTGTGGCATAAAAATGATTGGCAAGTGCACCGTTGCTATGATTAAGGATCACTATAACTCAAATTTTCTATGTTTAGGCAAAGAAAAACCCTGAGAACCCTGATTTCACTGGATTTCTCCTCACTGCAATCCCAACATACATTCCATTACTCCGCAAGGTAAGCAACAAAATCTATTTGATGTCTTGCACAACGTTTGAAGTGGTGTAGGCAGAGTTCAATGCAGCAGAGATATTGATGGCTTGACCACAATAAAACATTGACCACAGTAAATGTCTATATTATCCTTTGCAAAAACTTCAGGAAGTGAGCCCTCCACTAATCAAACTATTTTACACATGACTCCCCAACTTTTGCCTTTTTTCAATGACTTTGATGGCAGCCATCTACATATGCATTGTCTTGTGTGTTGATGTTGTTCATAGTGATGGAATATATGATTGATTGTGCTTCTTATCTCAAACATCATAATCTCTGTCACGAAGTTTTAGATGGAATTCGAGACGAGGCGTGCTCAGGCTTCAATAAGGAGAGCGGTATGCAGATACTGGAAACAACAACAACATTCCCACACTAATAAAGAGCAATTTCCTTCATTATGGAAGAAAATTTGTCCAAGCAAACCCACTAGGAGATTCTACAATGAAATTTGTTTTTCCAGATTATTTGGTTGCAGGGTTATTTGTAGACTTTGAATACTTGTTCGGTTGCCAAGTTTTTTTTATGAAACTAGTGCAAATTCTTGATGAATGAGACCACGAACCCAGAAAGGCTGAGAGCAATACTTGCAGAGGAAATGAGTAGCAACTCTAAAACATCATGAGTAGCAACTCTAAAACATCATTTTTAAAACGTGTTTTGTGACCAAGTGAAAACGAACCTCAAAACAATAAAACATGGGTTTTTCTCATAATGGGGTGAATTACATTTATTGTGAGTGATTTCCTCAAAATTCATAACCGTTTGAGAGATTTTCAGGATTCTTTTGAGCCTTATTTGCCAAATTTCATGAAAAAATGGATTTTCAAATTTAATGCGCAATTGCTTCAGTTGTGGCCATGATATAAGGATTGTAGCCATGATAGAAGGATTATCCAGATGCTTTTGTCATTGAAAAGATAATGGGCATAAGGGTGTGGTTGATATCAACACAACATCTGCAATTCTTTCTGTAGTGATTGAATCATGCTTTTTGATTCTCACACACAGTTGCGATCTTTGAGGCCTCTACCCAAATCTAAAAGAACAAATGAGTAGTGTTGTTTGGGAAGCTTATAACCCATGTTCTAGAGCTTTTGATTTAAAGTGTTACGATAAGTTGGGTTACGGTTCATCTGATTGTACATATAACCATTTTCGACTCACGATTCTTTGTGTTTTTTCTTTGAGATTCTTACCATCCAATTGATATGAAGAATAAAGATGTGTTTTCATTTAGATTTATCAAGTTATATTTTGATTTCGAGAGTCGAAATTTATAGAGTCCATGATACAAACAATTCTGGCACAAGCATTTCATGATGATAATGTTTCTTTGAATTTTATAGGTAGAGCAGCAAACAAGCCTATGACATAAACAACTCGAAATCTCCCTATCATTGCCCAACCAAAGAAGATTTACAGGTGAAATAAGAAGATCAGAAATACCTTGTCTTTTTAATAAATAAATAAATAATTGTTCAATACAATTTGCTCTCTTTCATTAATCATTTTCCAATAAATAACAAATAAAACAAGTAGCTTATTTTCCAGTTTTTCTCGAAAGGGTATTTATTAATTCAAAGATTGAACTGATTACTTGCATAGTTGCGTACCCCTATCAGGATTTTTAGATGCAAAAACTGCACAATTATGCAACTGAAAAACAAATATGCAACTCTATATTTAATTTGATGATTTATTTTTTGACCATGCATTATAATAAAAATTCATGAGAAGCATGCTATATAATTTACCTACTTTATCCTTCACATCATCATCATGTTCCCATGCCACACTTAAGCATGACAATTTTCACTGTTTCAAAAATATTTCAACAAACATAACTTTCTCATACAACATCGGTTTTCGATGATTCAAATGTCATTAGAAATATCTCATTGAGATATACACAATGAGAAAGATTTCATCCAAAATTCAAATAGTGAAAGAATAAAGAACTTGCTCACAAGGCATGACAGGTAACCTGAGGCTCTAGTTTCGAAATAGGTAAAATTCATTTGATTTTCTTTCATGAATCTATTTTATTAGTACTAATTCTCAGTTTTTTGTGTAAATGTCATAAATAGAGAGATTGATCACCTCTCTCTTTTGATAATCTTACAATTTATTGAATAAAAAGTACCAAGTTTTTGCAGGTTCCGGGAAGATAAACAGATGGACACAAACAAACATCGTCTCTCAAAAACAACATTTCTTCCAAAAGAACATGATCACAGGAACATCAAAGATTAAATATCTAAGAATTAGCACATGATTTTGGATAAAGAATGTCGAATCAGATACGGTATACCATTTGGAAGCCTTTCAGATACTAGTATTACCATTGTATTCCTACTTATTCAGTCAATAAAATCTTCATCTCATTTTCCTTCATAGTCATTTTCCTAGCTCACTTTCACTAACATGTAACACATAAATAAAACCATTTAGCTCCCCTACAAAGCTGATTCATTCCATTTTCCTTTTCACTTTTTCAAATAAACCTTGATCCACTACAAAAATTTTCATCCACATTCCTTCAAAATTATTGTTTTATGCTCACGTTAGATGATGGAGGATTCATTAATGCCTCCCTTCTAACAAATCTTTGCCTATCGACATCATCACATTATCTAGGTTCAAGGCTAGAGTCCTTATTAGTACTTTGAGGCTTGTATGAATCAATGACAAGTTCTCTCGCCAATAATCATGGGAATACATCAATGTCCCTTGATAATTAGATCTTGCAATTGGCTCGACATCAGCTTATTTATTCACACATTGCAAGATGTACTTAAGTACCATGGCACTCGTTGAAGTTAATGGTGAGTTTTACTTGAATTTTTCAATGGAATTCATCAATGGCCGATAATCCAATGACTTCTCTTCATGCTAGGTAACAACACCTTTATTCGCATGACTAGATTTGTACCATCGGGTTTTATAGCAAGTCAAGACTATATCATTTCAACATTTTGCAGCAGATACAATAGATTTAACAACGGAAATAAAGAATCCACTTGATCCACTTGATCCACCATTTATGCAACCAAGAAGAAGATGAAATTATACATTCTATTCCATGACCCAACAACGGCTAGATTCTCTACATATGCACAATTTGTCCACTTCCTAGGTAAGTAAAGGTATGTTCTTTTCTATCTTTTAAACATAGAATTCCTTGAATACTGAAATTATATTTTTTTGAAAATACTTCATCATATTTCCTTTCTCATTTAAAAATGAAACCGTAAACACCTTTAGTTGGAGGGGGAAGGGACATCCATTTATGATCACTCTTCATACAACTTCATTCCATTTCACTTCATTTCATCCTAACATACTTTTCCTAGTCATTATGATTGCATTATGGTTCAAAAGTTATGTGATTTGAAAATAAATGCCTAAATGATAAGCATATTATATGGCTAATTTAAAGATGCATTCTTAGATATGTTCAGTGAATCTCGCTGCAACAAAAGGAAACAAGGTGTTGATACACAAGAACCAATACCAATTATGATTTGGTTGTCACACAAGAACCAACCAAAGATGTTTCAATTCAATGTATGAGAAGGAATAATTTTCAAAAAGAAATGAAATTGTCAAATGCAAAGTTTAAGGACAATTCATATAAGCCAAGCTCATTCAAAAGCAAATCATGACTAAGCAATGCAGTAGATTGCATGAGGACATGCAATAATGACAGTTGGGCGGTATGTAGAGTCTCCAAAATGTCTTAAAAATATCATCCACTTTCACCTTTATTGCCACCATTTCACTCATATGTCACAACTCCATGACCATATAACCTTTCATTAGCATCCATTTTCATGATTACATGGGGATACCTTTGTGTTTTCCAAAATCTAATGATTTCTAGTATTTTAAGTGAATTGATGGTTAAAACTTAGAAAAATGACATATACTTGCTAATACTTAAAGGTGGCTTGAGTTTCATGACATGTGTAGGTCATTTGGAAGCTTCCAACGCACCCTTATGTGGCCTCCAATTCTCAAATTCGAATTCCCTTCAAGATATGGAAGGAGATTTGGATAAAGGTTAAAGAGGATATGTGTCTCATCATTACCTATTTGAATTGTAACTCTATGAGATTTTATAGGGATTTAGGGAGAGAATAGTGGACCTCCATTAATGAGGTAGATTCTTATGTTTTTGTATAAATAGGAGAGCCTCCTCCTTTCAAAGGCATGTGTAAAGTTGGAGATACTTAGGTGGAAAGTTAAGATTACTCATGTTTTGAATGGAATTTTGATTTAGCACCATGCTCATGAGTGATGTTCACCTTGATTGGCAATGCTTTCACTGGAAGTCTCTCAACTTGCCATCTCTCATTATTTTGGATTGGCCACCTATAATGTGTGACATTTATTGTTCTTCATAAATTAAGATCAATTGCTTTCATAGATTAAGACTTATTGCTTTCATATATTTTCCTCTGTGGGAGGTTAAGAGTGATTGTTTTTATTTGGTTTCATATATTTTCCTATGTGAGAGGTTAAGAATTATTATTTTTTCTTTCATTTCATTTCATGTGGTTTTGATTACTCATTTCATAGGATCCTGATTTGATAATTCACACATGATCCCTTAGAGTAGATCGCATTTCATGCAATTTCATTTCTAAAAGAGTGGTGTGCTTTCTAATTCCTGCAAGTGTGGTAGATTAAGATATCAATTTCGCGCATAGTACTATAATTTCTTTTGAATTGATTATTGAATTAGAATAGGTGAATTTGGTTTGTCGTTATTTGGTTTCGTAGTTAGGTTGACCTAAATTGGAAGTTAATTTCTAACATATATAGTGTATGCACTCTTCGCAAGTTTTACGTAACCCCCAGGTTGAAAATTAAATGATAGGTAATTAGTTTCCCTCAATATACTACTTTATACTCTATATTTGTCTTACATGCAATGAAGTATCTTCATTTCTCTTCACGTAACAAAACAATGAATTATATCACTACAGAAATTATATAACCATGGTATTTATTAGTTCCTTAACATATCCATAATATGCCTTAATTTATCCCAATATATTAAGTGTAAGACCAAATCAAGTAAAATAAAACATAACATATTTTATTTTTTCATGCTTCTAAAATATTATGGGAGTCCAATGATACTTTCCCTTTTACCTCCACACATTCCTTACTTCCACATGTTTTAGACTTAATAAGATTTTTCAAGGAGACAAACTTGTCACATAGGTTTATAAACATTAATATATTCACATACATATTTCTATTAATCATGTTAAACACACATGGGGAGCAAGATAAATATGAAAGATAAATCATGAGAGTACAATTGTTATTAATAAGAGATATACATTTATAGTACATTATGTGACCGTTGGGTTTCACATCCGAAGGTCTCTCCGACTCCTTTTGTCCATTCGGCTTCCACACTAACCCATTGAGGATTAGGTGTCCAACATTCCCCCCCTTAATCCGAAGGGTTATGTATGAGTCCAAGAAGAGAGTTGTAATACAAAATGTGCAAAAATGCATGGCAGCACTAGGCTGAATGTGCTCTCTGAAATGTTGGTATAAATCGCGGTGGTTTAAGGATGACCACCAACATTAGAACACTTAGTGCAGTTGCCAGAACTCTTCCAAAACTAGCAAGAAGTTGAAGTCTTTTGTTCGAGGAAGTGTGTTGGGTTGTGTTATATTCTTTCCACGACTAACCTACGTAGTCAACCGGAGGGTTAGAGGGGGGGCAGAGCCCCCCCTTCGCCGCGCTGATTACGCAGCCAGGGGGTCACAGGGGGGTTTGAGGGGGGCGGAGCCCCCCTTTACGGGGTTCGGGGCAGTGCCCCGAAATTTTTTTTTTTGGACCCTATATTAGGTTGGGCGAACCTACCTATGGTTTTTCGGTCCATAGTTTTGATGCGATGGTTTTTGGTCCATGGTATTGGATGCTTCAACATGTATAAATATGTATTGTAACATTGAAAGGAAT
>APFE030250295.1:99297-176712 GCA_000404065.3 Pinus taeda | reverse complement strand
TTTTCGGTCCATGGTTTTGGATGCAATGGTTTTTGGTCCATGGTATTGGATGCTTCGGCATGTATAAATATGTATTGTACATTGAAAGGAACATAATGAAAAATCAAGCTGGTAGTCCCGGTTTTGGGATCTAGTGGGAAATCTCTGTGTATATGTGTTTTATGTGTTATGCTCTCGCATTTTTATTTTTCCTGTGATTTAGAATTCGTATGCAGGTAATTTCTGTACAGGGTTAAAACCTACAAAGTACTCCTATTGTTTTGAAGAGGGAAACCTTCAACCAATAAAGGGAGGTCTCATCCCGCATAAAAGGGAGAACTTCAACCTGAAAAGGGAAGTCTCAACCTGTGATGGTTTAAGGATGACCAACAACTCTGGAATGCTTAATGCAATTCTTGAAACTCTTCCAAAACTGGCAAGAATCTGGTGTCTTCTGCTAGAGGAAGTGTTTTCAATTTTGTTTCTGGAATTCTTCCAAAGCTGGCAAGAAGCTGAAGTCTTTTGCTAGAGGAAGTGTCCCAGATTGCCAACTGAGGGCATGTTCATAGGCATCTTTGTCTCTAGCTACAACTCTGAAGCTGTTGTGATAGGTTATGGCTTAGGCTCGCTTGATCTGACTCTGAAGCTTGTAGATGACCATCATTCCCCCCCTGTCAGATACAAGGTGAGATGATGGAGAAAACTCAACTCAAAGATTGTTCAATACTCTAGAACAAGTTCTCACATGTGTTTGGAATATCTTCTTGGGTGTTGATGCCCATTGCCGAGAAGCGATCCATCCAAGATGAATCTTTGTTCTTGCAGGGTGTTTGTTTCTGAAGCATCTATGTGAAGAACGACTAGTTTTATGACAATGCTTACATGGATGAAGATCAAATTAATGATCTTTAAAATGTCCAACTCGGTCACAGTGTTGGCATCTTACAATCTGTTGTTGTTGTTGTGGAAGAGGGGTAGAGTCTGGAACAGCTAAAGCTGAACTGTCATGAGGAGCAGGTGAACTGTCATGAATGAATCCAACACTCTGAAACTGAATGGGCTTTGAGTAGTCTTGAATATAAAAGGACAATTCCTTGTCATATCCAAGACTAGTTCTATGCTTGTTGTGGACAAGCTCTTCCCAAGGTCTGATGATGGGCTTGGGAAGTGCAAGCTTAACCTCTGCATCTGCATGTAACCTTGCTGCTTTATCTGAATGAACTGTAGCATTATTGACTTATTGTTTACGAGAGTTTGTTTCATTGTTTTGAACAGAAACAGGTTCAGAATGATGACTCCTCTATTTTAATTCTTCTTGCTGTAGCTGAGTTTCAAGCTGCAAAAAATCGATCTTTTCCTGTGCATTACGCATGTAGCTCTGAATGTCACAGAGAGTGTCTTTGTTGATGTTGACTATGTTTTCGGCACTAGAATGTATTAGTGTGTTCAATAATTCTAATACTCCATAAAGTCTTCCCATTTTATCAGCAAATCAAACTCTGTTAAATACACTTATTTTAACCTTTTTTTTCAAAGATATTAGAAGTGACTCCTCTTTTGATTTGCACCAAGTTTTGGCTGAATGGTAAAATAATACAACATTTGGAATAAGATGATAACTTCTATATACTTTAATACTCCATTAGGAAAAATAATTTATCTTCAAAGCTATCACAATCCAAATTCACAAGAAATATCAAAGATATATGTGAACAAATTATGGCATTTTCACAATTATTGTCTTTCATGTCAAAGGTACAACATGAAAATATTGTAATAGCACCCACTAATACATCATGCTTCTCCACTATACAAAATCAAAATACTGAAAATACATCCTTCCTTTTCAAGGAGCAAAATCAAAATGTTGGCACTGCAGTCAATACATTGCACCCCACTAACGTACAAAATATAAATGTGGAAATAGCAGTCATCAATACATATTGCCCCTCTTACATACAAAATCAAATTATTGAAACTGCAAGCACTGATATATCTTGTCCCTCCAAGTTACAAAATCAAAATATTGAAACTGTAGTCACTTTAGTTGAAACTAAATTTGAACATGCAGCCATGTATGCTGAAAAGTCAGAAACAGTTGATGAAACTACAAAAGAAGTTGGAAATGATCCTGAAAACACTTTAGAGGCCCATATGCTTGAGGAGTTGTAGCCAAATACAATAAGCAGTCTGTAACATGAATGAGATACACAGTGCCATCAGTAACACCACCATTGCCTTCACATTCGCCATAGCCGAAGGGCAATAAATTTTTGTTGCTTCTCTTTCAATATCACTAATGATCACCACAAGTAAAGTTACAAGAAGAGAAACCCACAATTGCCTCTTCTTATAGAGGAGGGAATTCTTTCCATGATCGAAGAATCTAGATCTAGGTATGAATACGATGAAAATTATGGAATGCTTGAGAGTCTCATGGGCCCGCCGAAGAATCCATGTTACAAAGTATGGCAATGTATCACGCAGTGTTAATATATTTCACAAGAGATTTATGAAATGTAATTCTACTGTTACAAATGACAAGAAATAGGATGTACAACAATTCAATAATGTCAGCTCAACTATATCGTGGAGATGCCTCTGATGATTGTGAATGTTCAACCAAGGCTTTAATTCTCTTCACTGAACATTCATCTTCATCAAGTTGGTAGTAGGCGGGTTCAGGCCCCATGGTGGTATGCGAGGGCACGAGGATTGCGAGAGGGTGGTATGAGAAAACTAGAGAGTGATTCTGTCACACACGGTGATGCCCGACAGGAGGGTGATGCTCGACCTTTAACTCAGTTGCAAAGAATCGCACGAGCTTCAACGCACAGAGAATATACCACAACCATTTCACCTAAATCAATGTAAATAATTTGAGCATGCAGGGAAGCTCCCAACTAGTGCATACAAGTCTTCTTTTCAATGCATTTCTTAACAATCTTCTAGGGCTTTGATACCTTCTGATAAGATAATTTAGTGCAGGTTTCAAAACTCAAGATGTACGCATGGAGACCGCACACAAGGAATTTGAACGTTCATCTTCATCAAGTTTATGGATAAGTAGCATGTCACGAGAACCTAATGAACCAACCTCATGCAAAACCTTTCGAGGTGAATAAGAAATCTGCTGAATGAATGACAGGACACAGCGCCATCTTGAATAGGCTAGATCCCAAAAAGATGTAAACAGAATTCATCGGAATTTGAGGATACCGCGGAAATATTTACAAACACATGAGCAATCAATCACAAGGATCCACTTCATATTGATTTATAAACCAGTGCCCAATCCATCTCTCAGGCGATGCCAAGTGTGTGCGTAAATTCTTTCCCAAAGCTTGCACGTTATTCTCCTTTTACAAACTTTGCACGATTCAACTCATTTCTGTAAGTAAGCTTGTGGTTTCCTAAATCTGGACGCCACCATGGCCAGCCAGCCAATTCTTTACTGCCTTGTGGGTGAAGTTTTCCTGTCGTGGGGTATAAATAAGCGATGCTTTAAAAAATTTACTTAGCAGAATTCCTCCTTAACAATGAAAATGCTTCCAATGCCATTCTTGCATCAAATTTAAGGAACAACAATGCAAGTTCTAGACAGATTTTCCTCAGCAATAGCTAATCATCGAAACTGAAGTAAAATCCTCTATATCAGATCCATTAACATAACAATGCATATCAGGATAATAACATAACCATGCATATAACTGTAACAGCGTACTAATAATAACTGTAACAGTAATGTTTTCATTGAAAATGGGGAAAATGGGAGACGCTTTACAAAACCAGAGAATGAAGGCCACTCAATCTAATGCATCCATTTCATCCACTCCTTCATTCAATATATACCATACTTGAATTTTGCCATCGAGGCTACTTGTGTACATCAGGTAGCAGTTCAACAAAACATCAATGTGTGCACTGATACACTTTACTGGAGCTGTATGGCCTTCAAAACTACTACGCACTTATTCAAATGAGAAATTATTCAGAAAGTAGGTAATGTGAGACACAGGTCTGATAAATGGAATATGGCAGAACAGCAAACGTACAATCACCTTCAGAAAGACAGAGAGCGCAGGTAGGGAATATGGCAGAGAATGAAAGCGTAGGTACAACAGATAGAACACAGGTCCGTATAAAAGGAATATGGCAGACAGGGGTTAGAGATGTTAGTCAACAGTGGATTTCAGGCAGAAAATTCTTAGGAGGTAGGGCATACAGTGTCAGGAGCAGCTAATTATATGGAGGAGCAGACACTAGCAGCGGTATTAATAGGTTGCAACTAAAATTTAGCTGAATAAATATTCATGAGAAAATATTCATGAAGTTTATGGCGGAAATAAACTTCATAGAGAGGCCATAAAACAAATGGCTCAAATTAATTATGCAGGGCAGGAATACAGTTGCTCTGATACCATGTTAAACACACATGGGGAGCGAGAGAAATATGAAAGATAAATCATGAGAGTACAGCTTTTATTAACAAGAGATATACATTTATAGTACATTATGTGACCGTTGGGTTTCACATCCCAAGGTCTCTTGGACTCCTTTTGTCCATTCGGCTTCCACACTAACCCATTGAGGATTAGGTGTCCAACAAATCAAATCAATATTATCATTTTCAAAAATTAAATATTTATCTCGTAAGTACAAGTTCTTTTCAAATTCTTACGAAGTAAAAACATGAAAATTACATTTACACATCGTATCTTTTTTTCACACAAGAAATTACTCTAGCTCGCTAAAAATAGAGGGGGGAAAGTAACTATTTCTACAAAATGATGGAGAATGTCATTATTGACTTTACGCTTAATATTTATATAAATACCATTGAAAATATTTCTGAGTGGAATATATCAAATTAAATATATTTTTCCAGTTAGATCATTAATGTGAATTTAAATTGAATCTACTACTTTTGTCTCTATGTTTGTCTTGCATCTATTGAAGTGGCTTGATTTCTCTCCACGTAACCAAAAAATGAATTCTACAACCAAAGAAATCATATAAATATCATATTTATTAGTTACTTAACATACAAATAATATTCCTTATCCTCTCCCAATATACTAGGTGTAATACCAAATCATGTAAAATGAAAGATAAAATATTATGACTTCTTAATGCAAGAAAATTCAATTTTTCCTACAATTAAGCTTTAACTCAAAGATATTTCTACATAATTTGAAACCTAAATAGGTTCTACCCAAATTCAACCTTGATCTAGTAGGAATTCCTATGTGAGTTCTACCTAGCTTTTCTCTAAATTAATTCTATCAATCTTGTTAATTCTTATACAGTCTCTTGCACAAATCAAATGTATTCTAATATTGATTACATGCATAGATTCCATTATTCACTCAAATAAATTTAAAAATGAATATTCATTATTTAAACAAACAATTGCATGATTGATCAAGTGGATCAATTCGCTCATTCCACAATTTCTTATTGACATAATTAAAATTTCCTTTAAATTGCATTTCCACTCCAATTATTCAACCCTTTGAATTTTACCACACGTTGGTCAAGAATTATTTTCTTTCACACATATTGTTAGCATCTTATTTTTGTGTTTGATCACTGCTAAGTGCATAGCATCTTGGACAATGGCCTCACCATCGTTCGATTCTTTGTCCTGCAAAACAAATACACTATAGTATCCCTTCGTTGTAGTAAAACCACTCTAGTTAGACTGAGTTGGGTTAGAAGAATGATGGAAAAGCCAAAGAACGATATTGAATAAATTATGTAAATGGTTATTTATTGATGAATGAATAGATGAGATGTATGTACTTGGGAATGAGACACCTAGGAATGCGATTCTTAGCAGAATAAAATAAAGATAAAATCTCATTGATGAATGAGATTTGATAATTCTTTCATGACAAGTATTCTAGAATAAAATTATAGATAAGCTTAATTTATGGGAGAGAAATATCCATTAAGTTTCTTAGTTGAAAAAATATGTTAAGCTTAGAAAATCCTAAAAGCACATGGGAGAGAAAAGTGGGCTTTTATGGAAAAACCTAGGCAAGTGGATAAGAATATCCACAAAAGTGAGACGCCACTAAAAGGAAATATTATCATGAAAGACAAGTATTTAATACTTGAGAAGGGGATCAAGAGGTGTTTGATCCTTAGGCAAGTTAATCTCAACTGAAGGGGAACTCGATGTACTGTTCACAATTGGATAATGGGTGTGCTCATTAACTATGAATTGCTATAGTGTTTCCTAAATATAAAATTGGTGCATAATTCTTTCTCCGAATACTTCTGAAATTACTTGATGCATTTGAACGATATCATTATTTGTTATGCCTATTATTACTGCAATGATTTTATCGTATATAAATTTTTCCATGATTTTTTATGAGTTTGGATTTCGGAGTCATTTTACATATGTTACATACAGATTCTATGGTTGATACTAATACTTATAGACTCTTGTATTTTCCTTTTTAATGCATGTGATTGAATGTGAATGCTATTAAGAGAAGATATATGTTTTGTAAATTGAAGATATCACAGGTATGAGAATGTTAAATTGTGATGTGTGTATATTAAATGATATGAATTTGTAAATTGTGATAAGAGGATGAACCTGCCACGGTAGGCATTAGGAACATATGAATGAGTGAGAGAGAGAGGTTGTTTAGTGAATCTATGGAATTTATACCTATAGGGGTTTAATCCTCCTTCTGGGATAGAACGTGTCTGATAAGAAATTGTTAACATAAAAAGGGACTAAAATGTATGCAAAATAATTGATTATGAAATTAGAAAATATGAAACACTAGGAATATATTGGAGGTGGAATTACTGGGGTCCACTTACTAGAGAACTATGAGGAATTAAAAAAAAACTATAACATAATGGAAACAAGTTAATATCCTTACAAGCATTATCAACATTGTATACTTTTTGAAGGTAGAGAAGCTGAGATGTAGATAATACTAAGGTAAACAAGTGCCATTACCTACAAAATTAGTATGCCACACTACCTAGTATTCTCTAAAATTGGTATTGTGCAGAATTTCATAATTATACAATACAAACAATGTTAATGATAGGCAGAAAAAGTGAAACCTGGAACTTATAATGATTTAGAGGGCAACAAAATGTTGGTGCACTAGGAAATCTAACTGAAATATCTGAGCCAGACAACTTAGCTGCAAAGTTACTGCTAGAATAAACTCCTCTAAAGAAACATATTTCTCTAACCTTAGCTAGAAAATTTATTTAATAAGTTAAGGAATTCAAGAGGTATGTGAGAAAAGTATTAAATCTTTTTCCTTTATGAAGTATTGTACTAACTCAGTGTATTTACTATGTTTAGAATAACACAAGATTGTGATTTAAATTACAGTACATTAAGTATTTGTGTTATGGAAGAATAATTTTATAGTTTAGGTTGATTAAGGTTCATAAAGCTGGATGGTAAATAGATTAAGTTGTAATTACTCTAACAATGTAGCTATGGAAACAATAAACAATTGTAATAAACATTAGAAGAAAAAGACAGGAATGATGGTACAAACTCTACCAACATAGACCATAAATAAGGCATTATTCTATGACATCAATCATGTAGATTTGAAAATAACCATAATAGGGCCATGGACATAGAGTAATCATTGGTAGAGACAAGGTCGACTTCAGGTGGTGTTAGAGGACTAGCGAACCTGGAATAGTCCCTTAATACTTGGTTGGAATCATAATAGAGACAACAGTCCCTTAATAATAAGATGAAATTGTAATATAGAAAGCAATCCCTTAATACTCAGATCGAATCCTAATAGAGAAAGGATTTACTAGTGGAAGAAATAAGGATTTAAGTAGCCCATTTTAATGCTATACGAATTCTGATATCACTATAATAATATTATAGGGAATAGTATTGATATAAATAAACCATAGATACATTTTCTTTTAAATTGACAAAACAGTGAAAATACTACCAACATAATTTGTAGTAAATAGTTTTTCCCATAAGACGTCATAGTTAAAACAAAAAACCTGTAAATGGGTATTCTTCATATAATTCCAAAATCGTAATGAATATTCTTCATATAATTCCAAAACCGTAAATGGGTATGCTTCATATAATTCCAAAACCATAATGGGTATCCTTTATATAATTATTGTAGTATTGTAAAGAAGTTTATATGCACAGAAAAGGAAAACATAAAACAAATCTAGAGATAGTAATAGTCCTTCGGGATGAACCAAAGATCTGTAAACCGACTATATAATTGTTAACCAACATTGAATTAATAAGGCCTCAAAATGGCACAAAACCCCCTTATTAGAGTATAAAATTAAAGGAAAGGAGTACGGCTTGAGTCGACCCAAGCACTAATAGTCCAAATATCGTCCTGCTCACTTTGAAACCACCCCCTCTTGGGAAGAACCATATAGCCTTTAGAAATATGAGAGTTAAACCGAGAGAACAACACACTTGGAAGGTTAAAAAGGAAACCATTGTTAAATTTCAATAGAAGAGCAAGATATCAAGCAAGTACCACTCCAAAAAGAAAATTCATACCTATGTATACCAAATGAGCACACAAATTAGTGAAAATGGGGACTAAACCCAGGTATAGATAAGTTGTGGGCTATTATGAAACTAGTTCACAAGAAGATAGAAAATATAGATGAATTCCTTAGAAATAAGCCTCTTCAAGGGGCAACCTCCTTTACATTACACAAATGAACAATTCTTGGATGTTTCAAATGACAAAACCTCCTTTCTATATATAGGAGTCTAAGGGGTCACAATATAACCAAGCCAACCTAAAAATAATATATAGATGCAGAAAAATAAATATAGTGAGATTCTATGGGGCACAATAATAACAATATGGGGACAATAGGGGCATAACAATAATAAGGGATACAATGGAAATAGTAATGGGGGAATCATTAGTATTATAAGGACCTAACATGCCCCTCTCCTTCAAAAAAGTGTTGTCCTCAACGCTTAAGTAGTTCTGGATGTTTCTATATAAAATTCTCATCCTCCCATGTGGAATCCTCAACACGTAAGTTCTTCCACTTGATGAGATACTCTGAAATTGATCTATTTCGTAGCTATCGAGTTCTTGTTTCTTTGAATGCTTCTAGTTCCAATATTATTTTTCCTTTCTCATCAAGTTCTGGCAATATTTTTTGAATTGGAAGCTCGTCACCTATAACCTTTTTTAATCATGAAACATGGAAAACTGAGTGCACTTGGGAAGTTGTAGGAAGCTCTAATTTGTATGCCATAGTACCTATCTTTTGCAACACCTTGTATGGACCATATGGTGATAATTTATTATCTTTCTTAGCTTGCTTGAGTGACATTTTTTTATATGGTTGTAGTCGTAGGAATACCGAATCACCTACATCAAAACTTCTTTTCCTATGATGTTGATCTACCTGCTGTTTCATTCTATTCTGTGCCAAGGTGAGGTTATCCTTTAAGAGTTAAAGAAAGTGTTGCCAATGCTTGATGTGATCTTCCATTGCATGAACCTTAGAATTTTCTCTTAAATATTATGTGATGGATGGTGGATGATATCCATAATGTGCCACGAATGGGGTCATTTTTGTTGCAGTATGGAAGGAAGTGTTATACCACCATTCAACCAAGGGAAACCATTTGACCCATTGTGTCTATTTATCAGATACAAAGCAATGAAGATATCCTTCCAAACATTTGTTTACTATCTCAGTTTGCCCATCAGATTAAGGATGATAAGATAAGCTATGAGCTAACTGATTACCAAGACAAGAAAACAATTTTGTCCAAAAATTTCCAGTGAAAATGGGATCTCTATCGCTTACAATAATCGTTGGGTTTCCATGCAGCTTTTGAATTGTCTCCATAAATGCGGTAGAAACTTTACTTTCTTTAATTGGATGAGATAATGCACAAAAGTTTCCATACTTGGTAAGTACGAACATGATAACACTCATTCCTTCGGACTTGGGTAAACCTGTGATAAAATCAATTGAAACCTCCTCCCAATATTGGCTTGGAATGGATAAAGGTTGTAATAGTCCTGGGGTCTTAATTGTTTTAACTTTATATTGTCGACAAACCAAACATTCCACCAAAAAATTTTGAATGTCCAATTTAAGACCATCCCAAAAAAAATCCTTCTGAACCCTATGATAGGATTTTAGAAACCCTAAGTTCCCTCCTAAGAGAGAGGTGTGCAATGCCCTAAGAATGTTTTTTGAGTTGGGAATTCTTACATATGTATAACCTATCCTTGTACCATAAAGTATGATTTTTCCAACTAAATGTAATAGATGTACTTGGATCTTGTTGTATCTTTTGAATAAGTGCCCACAATTCCTCGTCATTCTTCCATTCATCCCTTGCCTCGTTTATCCAATCTGGTTGGATAATAGAAATGGTGCAAAGAAATGCTTCCACATCCTCATCCTTTTTTGAGAGTGCATCTGCCACAACATTTTGCTCCCCTTTTTTGTAAATGATTTCAAAGTCATAGCCCAACATCTTTGTGACCCATTTTTACTGTTCTTCTGAAGATAATCTTTGTTCTAAAAAGTATTTAAGACTATCACGATCTGTTTTTACCTTCAGGTGTGTTCCCATTAGGTAGGGTCACCATTTCTTAAGTGCATCTAGTATTGACAACATTTCCTTCTCATAAGTAGCTTCATGTAAATACTTTCCTTTGATTGGATGACATTCGAAAATAATGGGTATTTCTTCTTGCATTAAAACAACATCAATTCCATTTCCTGATGCATCACATTCCACAATAAACTTCCTTGTGAAGTCTGGTGTAGCTAAGATTGGTGCTTGGGACATTTCCTCTTTAAGATGTTCAAAGGCCTTCATTGCTTCTGGAGTCCATGAGAATGCATATTTCTTCAATAATGATATTGGAGGTGCTACTACTCTCCCATAGTTGTTAACAAACTTGCGATAATACCCCGCCAACTTGAGAAATCCTCGTAGATGCTTTATGGATGTGGGGATTTTCCATTCTTTAATCGTTTTAATTTTTCTAGGGTCTACCTTAACACCTTCATGAGATACAATATGACCCAGATATTCCACCTCTTGTACTCTAAAGAAAAATTGGGAGATTTTTGTATATAATTGTTTCTCCACCAATAGTTTGAGCACCATGTCAACATGTTGGACATGATCCTTCCAAGACTTGTTGTAGGTTAGTATATCATCAAAAGATGCTAAAACAAATTTTCTAAGGAAGGGTTTGAAAATGGAATTCATCAAACCTTGAAATGTAGAAGGTGCATTAGTAAGGCCAAAAGGCATGACCAAAAGTTCATAATGACCCTGATGAGTTCTAAATCTTATTTTTGGAATGTCGTTAGTCTTCATTATGATTTGATGATATCCTAAACAAAGATCCAACTTAGGGAAGTAAATTGATCCATGCAATTCATCCAATAATTCATCAATGACAGGAATGGGAAATTTATCTTTAATAGTGAGCTTCTTGAGCTCTCTATAATCTAGACACATGTGCCATGATCCATCCTTCTTGTGAACCAATACTACTAGACCAGAGAAAGAACTTTGAATAGGTGGAATGATACCAGCCTCTAGAATTTACGTAACCATACGTTCAATTTCACTCTTTTGGACATAGGGATATCTGTAAGGCCTGATGTTTGGAGGAACACTTCCTGGAATCAAATTAATAGCATGATCATGATCACGAATAGGTGGGAGGCCTTTGAGAGTCTCAAATACCTTGGAATGATTTTCCATGACTTTTCGGAGATCTGGAGAAATGGATGATTTTGATGTGGGAACCTCTAGTGAACATAATTGTACAATTATGCCTCATTGTTCTTTCTTTAGAAGATTTGTCATTTCGTTAGCGCTGATTATCTTTCTCGATTTCCCTACGATACCCCTTTATTCAACTTCCTTTCCTTATAAAGAGAATTTCATGAAAATTTCTTGAAAATTAAAAGCTATTATGCCCAAGGATTGCAGCCATTGGACTCCTAGTACAACATTATCACCACCAATTGGAATGGAAAGCACTAGGCTATTCAATACATATTATCCCATGGATAGCTTGATATTATGGCACTTTCCTAAGAAATTTATGGTTCCTCCACTTGTAACCATCACTTGACACTCTCGTGCTGGATATAGGAAGCAATTCAATTCCTTGGCTATCTTTCAATGAATAAAATTATGGGTACTTCCCAAATAAATCAAAACTATTACCTTTTTCTTCTTGATATGCCCTTTGATCTTGATAGTTTGAGGAGTGGTAATTCCAGCCATTGCATTACAAGATATGGTCAGATTCATTTATTCTTTTTCTAGCATTTGTTCTTAGTGGATATCCTCTTCTTTTGACATTTCTTGTTCCTTTTCTTCCTCCTCTTCACAATTTATGTAAAATAGTTTCTTCTCGGCACTTTTATGACCTTTAGTGTATTTTCTATCACAATTGTAACAAAGCCCTTTTGCTCTTTTTTCTTCCAATAGTTGTTGTGTCAACCTTGTAGGTTGTGGATGGCTAGGGGCAACAACACTTCCATCTTTACGATTGTGAGTGGTAGGCTACCTTATTGCCACAATTTTGCTTTCCATTTTTCTTGCCAACCTGAATGCCTTCTCTAATGAATCTGATTCCCAAAGGTGAACCTCATGCTGGATATTATCTTTTAAAGTCCCTATGAACACATCAATCCTATGCTCCTCTGGAATATCTTTTACTCTTCTATTTAATTTTTGGAAGTCCTCAATGTGCTCCATCATTGAACCTTTTTGTTTGAGATTTATCAATTGGCTAAAAAAAGTGTTGCTTTTTGTATCTTGATAATGTGCCATCATTTCATCCGTAAAAAAAGCCCAAGTGACATTTTTTTTACGAGAGCAAAGCCATTGATACCACGCAAACTGATTTGGTTCCAAATATAAAGTTGAAATGCGTACCTTTTGTGTGTTTTGCACATTATGGAGATCGAAAAATTGCTCGATCTGTAGTATCCATGTTAAGGGATCCTTGCCACCAAACATCCTCAAATCCATCTTTGGAACATGGTGGTTCTTCGATCCAATGTTAGAGACTATGAAATCATGATTAACATTTTTTTTTTCTCATCATGAGTTTCCTTTACTACCCTTTCACCATTAGTAAGCATTTCTTGTAGAAACTCTGTCAAATCTGTCTTCAAATTTGTCTTCGAATCTTCCATCTCTTTCTTTAAATCAGCCACTTTATCTTCCATGCCATCCATCTTAGCTTCCATGTCATCCATCTTATCTTCCATCTTAGCTTCCACATCGTCCATCTTAGCTTCCATGCCATCCATCTTAGCTTCTATGCCTTTCTTTAAACCATCCATCTTAGCTTCCATACCTTTCTTTAAACTATCCATATGAGCTTCCATGCCATATATCTAGCTCCTACATCTTTCTTTAAACCATCCATCTTAGATTTTGTTACTTTTTGTGCAAGTGACATTTGTTGCACTTGGTCTCCTAATTTTGATATGTCATGTTGCATTTCTTCCTCTTCTTCATGAGTCATGCTAGAGATTTCAGGTTGCTTACTAGATGTTTCCATTTTCTTTTTTGGGGGCATCAATTACTGATAATAATGCTTCACTATGCCCTTTGAATTCCTTCAAACTAATTTTTCAAACCAAGCTTACGCAAAAATTTAAAAAAAACTACACACCTTTTTTCACTTTGTAGGAGCTCGATATTGAATTTGATGTATCTCTATAATTGTGGATCTCCAAGGTCTAAACATTATTCCTCCAATAACCCTCTAAGCAATATTTCTAACTCTACAAATCTGGTCAATATTGGGATCTCCAATGAAGAGTTATGCCAAATCTCCTATGCTAACCTGAGTATAGACTTGTTCAGTAGAGTGAACTTGTACAATGTGTCACGGGTCACTGTTTCAACCTTAGGTTTTGAAAATCATACCCAAAAACCTAAAATCCATCCTCCTTTTGTAAATTCTTATGAAAATCCAAACTGATGCTCAAAAAGTTAGTTATCATGATTTTCCCAAGGTGACCTTTTTGGAATGTAATTTAGGGGTCTGCAAAAACCCTAGGTTCCTCAGATTATATCTCCGAAACTACAGTAAGACAGGATCTGAAATTTGGTGTTGAGGTTCAAACCGATTTCCTCTCAAACGGATTTTTTCTTTAGCTTCTAAAACTCTGTAGTGAAATATTTATACCGAGAATTCCACGATGGCCTGTTCTAGATGAAATTTTGGAGCTTTTTACAAACCCTAACTTCCTTAGATCATATCTCTGAAAATATAGCGAGGAAAGAAATGAAATTTGGCAAGTTTTAGCAAGATTTTGTCTCAAATGGTTTTTTTTTTTTTTGCTTTTGAAACATCACAAAAAAAAAATTATAGCAAAAATTTAACGATGGACTATTTAGAGCACTAAAACACTAGAATCCAAAGCTCTAATACCAAATCTTATGAAACTATCTCGCAAGAAGATAGAAAATATAGATGAATGCCTTAGAAGTAAGCCTCTTCGATGGGGCACCCTCCTTTACATTACACAAATGAACAATTCTTGGATGTTTCAAATGACAAAACCTCCTTTCTATATATAGGAGTCTACGAGGTCACAATATAGCCAAGCCAACCTAACAGTAATCATATAAATGCACAAAAATAACAATAGTGGGATTTTATGGGGCACAATAATAACAATATGGGCACAATAGGGGCACAACAATAACAATGAGGGATACAACAACCATAGTAATGGGGGAATCACTAGTATTATAGGGACCTAACATGGTCACGCCCATGAAAATAAATACCTGGACGAGGAATTTGAACGAAAAGAAACCCTAGCCTGCAAAATGAATCTATATTGGAAAGGAGTGTTGGTCAGGGATTTTCTTCTTAGGAGAAATTATAAACATGTGAACAAAAGAAAAAAATCAGATGTGGAGAAAAGGGGTAAATCATTTTACGCTTCAGAAGCTTTAATGAAACCCTTGAACTAAATTCCACTGCGAAAATGTAAGCCTCTACACCAAGAAGATTGAAAATTAGTAAACATAATGAAAATTGCACACAGAAGGAAATAAAAGACTGCTACCTAACTCCAGAAGAAACCAATACGTTGGAAAATTCAGCATACTCATTTTATGAAGTCGTATCCCTCGTAATTGATGTAGTTGGGCTCCCTAACCTTGGTTAAAATCCATAGATGATTGCAGATATATAGATCTTGGGATAACTAGCCGTCTTGTAGGTGGGAACTCCAACGAGGAAAAAGTAAGGAACCAATGATGCTTGGAAGAGAGGAGAGAGGGTGAGTTAGTTCCTCACTCTTCTACCCCACTAATTCTCCGTCATTCGATTATCCGAACACAAGTGAGCCATAGATGAAGGTGCAGATCCTAAGAAAACACTGTTAGGTTGACAAGGCTTACTCCTTTTCCAGATGCTTCCAAATCATCACAATTTTCTTTATTTGTGATTTGAAATAAACCTTATGACTAGATTTATCATTATAACATAGTTTGTATAGATACATCCTACGTATCATATAAAGATATTATAGGAAAATGATTTTTTTCATGACATAATATTTAAACTATCAAACAATTGCTATGTGAAAGGTCAGTTTTTATTATAAAATTTTGAACTTATTGTGATGTAATTGGTAGTTAGTATAGGAATGTGTGACATACACATGCATGAATATTCCTTCTCTAATTCACTTAATACTAAATTGTCCATAATCCTTACTGAGGATTACTTCTTCACATGGCATATTTATAAACTAATATATCACTAGTTTCAGGCTTCCCACAGATGTTGAAACTCTATTAATTATAGCTTTCACAAAGAATAGAATTCTTCTCAAGCACATAAACACATATAAATTTAATGAACTCAATAATTGTATGAAAACTCCAATCCATTAATTAAAATATGTACACAAATAAATACGTAGAAACTCTCTTGTCACTATCTTGGCCAAATTTTACTTTCATTTGGCTCTCAGCCTTGCCCATAGGCTTAAAATGATTAACTACAATGTTACAATAAAATTATATTTTCCTGCATCCATAAATCACTCCTGACTTATTCCCTAAACTCTCATGATTTATTTCGTAAAATCTCTCATGATTTTCAAGGTAAGTTAGGTTTTTCCTTATTAACAAAATCGTTCCTATCCATTTATTTTCTAAAACTATTCTATAATAATTAAAAGAAACTAAGAATATTTACAATTAAGGAACTAGAATTCCTTTACGATATTGAAGCACTATTTTTGTGTTTTTCATTAAAAATCTTGATGGTTTTGAATCTCTATTGCTCTTGGATCAAACTCCCCAGGGAGAAAATTTTCATGAACTCTTGGTCATGTGTCATTAATTCCTTAATCATCCTAGGTCCAAACATTTTTACCATAACTAATCACCTGCTTCTTGAAGTTGTTGCTTTTTTTTTGTTGTTGTTATTTTCATTAACATTCTAGGTTTCCAAACTTTATATTGTAGTTGTCCACTCTCTTTTTCGATGCACTTTTGTACAGTCATTTCCCTTCTACAGTTGACTACCCCTCTTACATTAGTTTGAAATTTCTCATGCACTTTCACCATAAGTGTTCTAATCTTGTCAATTTCCATGTTCAAATTTTCCTCTTTCTAGGACATGCTATTATCACCACCTACTTGTAACTGAATCTCTAGTTTTAAAAATTTTATGATCTCAGTAGTCATTTCATTGTTTTCACTCTTCATCATAACACATTTTTTCCAAGATGTTAGCACACTTGGATGTCTTATCTCGTGTTGCTCCACAATTAATAGAGTAATGTCTTCTCGAGAATTATCAATTATGAATTCATCTTCATTATTGTCTTCAAGGAAGATTCCTTGCTTTATATCTTATTGCTGAAAATGAAATATAATTCATTTTTTATGAGATTAAATTTTCCCACCTTCCATCAGTTTATCTTCTTCTATATGCATCAATTGTTCCTATTTGTTTACATCTCTAAATGTAATCTCAAGTTCTTTCAACCACCTTTCCAACAATTTGATCTCCTCATCAAATTTCATAAGCGTTGCATATAAATGTTTTTCATGATCATCTACTTGATCCTTCTTTGGGCGTTTTGCATTAGACAACTTTCTCTTATTCACTGCACTAATAGGTTCATACACTTGTGCAACATTAACTATATTTATCCTTTGTGTATGACTTCCACTCTGACTTCTTGTATAAAAAAATGTTGTATAATCTTCCTTCATAATAGAAAATTGTTTATGTTCTTCTTTCATGCCTTAGGAAATCATATCTCCATCATCTTCCTCAATCTTCATGATACCTTCATATGATTGTCTTTCTTCCTTGTCTATCCAACCTACAAACATACACAAATTGTTAGCTTTAAATCCATATATTTGTGGCCTTATTTATGTTTTATACATCACATCCTCATGTTGATTTGAACATCCACAATAGTTCATGAGACTTGCAGTAAGTCTCTCATTCTCTTCATCCTCCTCTCCAAGGATCTCTCCTTTCTCTAGTGTAAGAATTTCATCAATAATTCTAATAATTGGAATTTCTTCAGTATTTCCTTCATGAGACAATTTTCCATCTTCTATATGTACATGATCTACATTAACAAACATTTAATTACTTTAAAATCATGAGATCCTTGGATCTCATCAACCTCTTCATCCTCTTCTTCACCAAGGATAGGTTATTGTTCATGTTAAATATAATGAATATTCATCTCTACTTCCCTCATATCTTCATCCTTCAATTGAGCATTCAACCTATGCCCCAACGTCACTTGCAACCTAGGCCACTTCACTTTCTTCCACAAAATCCATCTATACCTTAGGTTTTCCTCACCTTCCTATAGTAGTTTTATTAGTATATTCACTTTTACTTTTATCTCAATGACTTCTTTGTCAACTTCCTCTTCTCTCATTCTACTCTTTATGCCATTTTCATTGACATTTTCTTTTCCTCTATGGTGTCTTCTTCATGAAACCATGTCATTACAATCAGCAGTCAACTTCCTTCTTCTTGTGTGAACTTTACCTTGTCCACCTGTAGATTGCCTCCAAACCTCTGTAATAAAAAGTTATTCCTTAACATCTTACAATACCTCACCAAGCTATATTTGAACATGGCATTTTGGTATCCTTGGTTCTCTCTTCTAGAACCTCTTGAGATTCTCTGATCCTCTTAGGCTTCTACAATTTTTCACTTCCTATGAGAACGTCCACTTGTCCTCCTTCTTCTATCCTCAGTTGGAACCTAGAAAGGTTCTTTGCCACATTTCTTCAAAAAGTTCACTTGTTCATAGTTATAGTCCTCCTACTATAAACATCGTCATCTCTACAACCTGTAATCAACAATTTTCCTCACAAAATAGTTTAAAATATAAAGACCAAGTTCATTAAAACATTAAAGCTTTTCCTCTCATATTTCACTAAATCTGATCCTCTACAAGTTTTACAAGATTTGTAATTCTTTGATCTTCCCAGCAAGTGTTTTCTAGCTTAGATACACTTGATGTAGGTAAAATTCAACTTTTCCACCAATTTAGCTATGAGACATAAAGACTTCTATGGAATTTTTAACCTCAATATGTTCTACAAAAATTCAAGCTCGATCGAGTTGGAATTCCAAGTCGGAATTATACCAATCTTTGCTCTAAATGGGTCCTATCAATATCATTACTTCCTCCACATTCTCTCACACAAATAAAATGTCTTCCAATCTGGATTACATGAAAATATTTTGTTATTCACTCAAATGACTTCAGGATGTAATATTTACGGTTCAAACAAATAGTTGCATGCATTGATAAACTAGACCAATTTGCCCATTCAATTTTCCCATTCCACAATTTCCTATTCACATACTCGAAATTTTCTTTAGATGGCATTTCCACTCCAATTATCTACCCCTTAAAATTTGACCACACATTTGTCAATACTTATTTTCTTACACACATATTGTTAGCATCTTCTCTTCATGTTCGATCATTGCTCAATGCAGAACACCTTGGATAGTGGCCTCAACATGGTTCAATTCTCTATCCTACAAAATAAATACACATGCAAATATCTTCCTTCTCTCATTAATTTAATTATAAATTATCCTTAATCCTTACCTAGGATTAATTTTTCACATAAAAATTTTATAAATGAATCAATAATTGCTTTCAAGCTTCACAAATATGCCAAAACTCTGCTAACTCTAGCTTTCACAAAGACTAGAATTCATCTCAAGAACATAAACACATAGAAAATTCATGAACACAATAAATGGATGAAAATTCCAATCCATTAATAAAAATAGGTACACACAAATACTCAAAATATATATTGGTTCTCTCTTGACTCAATTCTACATTCATTTGGCCATTAGCCTTGCCCATAGTCTTAAAATGATTAAATACAAAGTTACAAGAAAAGTATATTTTTGTACATCCACAAATAACTCCCTCATTTATTCCCTAAATCTCTCATGCTTTTCAAGGTAAGTTAGCTTTTTCCTTAAAATATTTCCTATCCAAAGATTTTCTAAAACTGTGCTATAATAATTAGAAGAAACTAAAAATATTTACAATTAAGGAATTATAATTCCTTTACAATATTGAAGCCACATCTTGGATGTTTTCTTTAAAATATTCATGGCTTGGAAGCTCTAATGTTTCTACATCACTTTTTCATGTTTCTTTAATATTGTAGGAGTCAAAGGATACTTTCCCTTTTATCTCCACACATACTTCTGCACATACTTTTCTTTCACAAATATTTTGGCTTTATGGATACCCTGCTTCTACATAGTCTTTAACTCCATGCATGACATACCTCCACACATCCTTCTCTCGCACAACACTTCCCCTACTGCATGCTCCTCATTCCTCACATATCCCCACTTTTGCACTTTCTCACACATTCCTACCTCTACAAAATTCTTCTGCACACTTCCATCCCACACAATACTTCTTCCTCACATACATTACTCTGCACAATTGCTTTCTTGCACCTGTCCTTTCTTACAAAATTTTGTACTCAATGCTATTAACTATTTGTATTCCACATGTTGTGATTACAATTTTTTTTTGGTATAATATTTATATCACTTCATTTAATCACCTTGTCACTTATGGTACCAATATTGAGGATATTGAAATAGAAAATAAAATTAATAATAATAATAATATTTTCTATTTTTCCCCTTTGCATGTGTTGCTTCTAATTATTGATGGTTGTTTCCTCTACTTGTGTAGGCTTTTTGTTTCATTTCCCCAATAACCGCCACTATGAAATTTCCCTTTTCCTAAAGAAATGGGAAAGAAAATTAATAGCATGTGGATTTTTTTTTATCTACTATGTTTAACAATTATGCATACTTAATAAACATGCTACTCTCGTGTATTGTCCTGTTTTGGAGTCATGACATTCCAAAAATTAGAATTGATTTTTTTTTAAGCATAGTTTCTTACATGTCATATACCGTGTACATTTAAAGGTCAAGTGGAACACTATTCTTGGAAAACTTTCATATGGAATAATTGTATATCTATTCAATTAATTGTTTGTTTCTAGCTCGCTTGTTGACTATTTAGTAAGTTATCGTTTCACCCTTTTCAATATCTTTTTAGCTCATCCCTTTTGAAAGTCTTCTAGTAGTTTAGTGTGAATAGAACTTTTCTAGATTATCTCTTCTCAAATGCTTATTTGGAAAAAATGTAAAAATAAGAACAATAGAAAGAAATCAAATTAGTTAGTTAGCTAAATGCACCCAATCATGTACTTCTTGTTTTATACATACTGTTGATTTGGATACATATTATATATTCAAATCTCATCATGTTTTTCCTTATAGCTAGTTGTCTATGCAATACTATGATTCATTGATGATAAATTCAGTAGAGACTATAGTTAGATGTCTATGCGATACAATGCGTCAATGATAGTAAATGAAATGTATTGTAATTTTTTCATTTCTCTTTTCTAATTTCAAAGAAAAATTAAAAAGCATGGTATAAGATGATGGACTAGCTACTTTGTAGGGACTTTCTAGATTGCAACTATTACCCTTGTTCAAATATATTTTAATATTTACTTATATAAAGTTTTCAAGATTAATTATAAATTATATTTTTATTTTTATTTTACAAAATTAATATTTTTGATAGTATTAATTATTTTTATTTTGAGTTGTTATTATTTTAATATTTAATTATTTTGTTGATTTTTGTAACTAATATTTTTTTAAACCATAGCTAGATTTTTACAAGATGGTATATTTCTACAACTAGTTTATAAATACCACAAACAAGCTAATTATAATAAGCTCCTTTGACTATTTTTATAAATAATACTCGATAGCTTTTATTTACTTTTCATAATATCACATTTCTCATTCTCAAAATAATATGACTCAAAGTGTTTAATCAATTAAGGTCTCCTGTCTCGAAAAGATATAAATTAGTATAGATCAATCTTAACCATCGATCTTGCAAATGTAGAGTGGATCAAATCAAGAAAACTAGTTATAAAGAGATCCTTTGACTCAAAATAATGTCACTCAAAAGTGTTTAATGAATTAAAATATTCTATCTCAAAAAGATAGAAATTAGTATAGGTCCATCTTGACCACTGATTTGTAAAACATAGATTTTATCCCTCTTGAGACTTGATACATCATGGTTAATATGAATCTATATTAGTGATCTCAGTGTAACACCTAAATAATCTAGCTATTCAACATTATACCATGTATAAAATGAGCTTTACAAATGACGACTTATCATTAATTATATCACATCATATTACGTTAATGCATTATAACATGCACATTGATACACGATACCACACAATTAAAGGACTCAAGTTACAACTATTTGATTGATGTTATCATACTCGTTATAATACCTGACTTAATAGGGTTGTACAAGATTGTATTACATGGTTGATTTCCAGGATCTTACATCGTGTTGTGCTGACATTCCACTGCCTTATTCGGTCGGTCCATGGTTGGATGACCGCTAGCTGCTGGGACTCACTCTTATCATTCACCACTTGTTGCTCGGAGTACAACATGGGGAAGGTGTCGAGTTTGATGGTTTGCTGAACCTCGAGGGTAAGCCCTTATGACTTGGCACTTGTTTGGTTTCTGAGCTCATTCTGATGAGAATGGATCTAGAAGTTGCGTTTGGGTCTCTATGATGAGGTTCTTCTACAATACATCTTCCCCCATCTGCTATACAATGTGAAGAGCATGCGAGACATTCCTTCTCACAGACAAGCTAACATTTGGGTTTCGAAATCATTTTCTCTTATCAGGTAAATCATTATTCTGAGTTTGAATTTGAGTGTTTATATTCACTCTTCATTCTAAGCTAGTTCTTGCCTCACTAGTTTAAAGATTTTCCCATTGGTAGGGTATTAACGTTGTCTTTGTTTCTGCAGGTGTTGCCTCTGCAATGGTGTTGCCTCTATTATGCCTGCTTTCCCTCAAGTAAGTAAATGGGGGTTCATCTCTTGCCTTTTAATGTAGGTCTACTTATGCAACTACATACCCTATTTTCCATTGGATTAATAGCTGAGTGAAATCGTTTAATCGCCATGCTTATGGTGTAGGGTTCACTCGAGCGAAGGATGGGCACGGTTTCTAGACCTTTACACAGCCTCGTTTCTTCCAACGCCAAACCCCCAGGTATGTAGGCCTTTCCTTGCACGAATGCTACTCGTCCCTCTTACCCTGAATGAGGGTTTCTTTTTCTGGGTGGCATTTTTCCTCGCTTCAATTACTCTTCATGTTTTGTGAAGTCATGCACACAGATTATGTTGCTTCTTGGTTATGGCTCCCTAAGCCACTTTCAGTCAGTACATTTCAGCATGTTGATGTCTGTAATATCTGGGTTCTCATTTTGTAAACTTTATCAACACAAATGAATTGATAGAATAACTATCTAATAATTATTCTTTTTGATATAATGATTAATCTATTATGAAGATTTCTTGTAATCTTTCTGTGAATAATTTTGTTCTATGAGTTCAGAAACTTGTTTCAACGCTTTAACTTGTTTATTCCACTTTCAGAACGTCATTCTTGGCGTCCTTCCCAGGGCTACATTCTGAACAAATCTGAAATTTATTTAACTGTTTAAAGTATTATTTTATCTTTAACAAGAATCCCTCTCATTTAGGTTTTCTTCATCTCCATTGTAGTTATTGTTTTTATTTATTTAACGTTCTAGAAGTGGGTTATGGTTGCTAATCTGTTTGAGTTTTCTTTGATTAACACTAAAGGTTTTGTTTAGATTGATTCACGGTGAATATAGCCATGTATATATGTATATGTCTCTTCAATGTCTAATGTGTGGATAAATTTATGCGCATTCCATTCCTATGGTTATTGGTATGACGAGTTGGTTTCAGAATTAAAAGAATATAGCTTGAATTTACCAATGGTATAACTTGTCTCGTTTGCTTGATGATATTAATCCTGAATAAGTATGGATTATCATATGTTTATCTTTTCCTTTCAAGTCATATACAGGAATAAATATTCTATCTCATATTCATTAGTTTTCATTCTTTTTTGTAATCGCTCATCTAGTCTTTTTCATATACTATTACATATTCGGGTTTTTTTCCTTTTTCTTTTGAAAGACTCTATTCTAGGAAATGGATGCATAGTCCGAGCCTTACCGAGATTCTTCAATCTAGGTAGACAGACTAATGTGTCCAGGAAGCATGGTACAGGTTTTGTACATTTAGCCTACACATACTGTAATATGTACATTCTCCTAACAACTTATTACCTACACACCTAATTTAACTTACTTCTAGATTTTTACATTCTTTTTCAAACTCACATAGAATTATAGAAAACACAAAATCCAATATCATAATGTTTATTTCGTAGTTGCATATTATGGCCAGATTAGCATTTAATCAGTATAATCATAACATAATTAACAAATTTCACTTATCTGCCACTACAATACTAAATTGTGATCAATGAACCTCTCCACCCTTCCAATGAGAACCTGGAAATCACGTCCAAGTATTCTCCCCCCAATCTCCTCCTTTCCCAACAATGAGTTATCTTTAATGTAGTAGTTTCTCTATTGCTTTGGCCTCAAGACTTTAGGTCCAGCCACCAATGGTTTCTACTTCCTCCTTGGAAGTCTCTTCAAGGTTTGTTCCCACTGAAACCTCTTTCAACTCAAGGAATTCCTCTGTTTTCTTTTCGTGAAAAATCTAGCCCTCTCCCTCCTCCTCCCTCCCCTTATGTAAGAGAAGAGAAAAGGAGGGGTAACTATTTCTTTAACTAATAACTGATAATTGATAACTGATAAATGTTGGGTAAAAGAGAGTTACTGAGGTTCATCACTAATTATTTTAAAATTCCCATGGAACCGTATCATATCTACCATAACTTTTTATTCTATTAAATTAAACTACTGTTATCACTGAATATGTTTATTGTCCATTTATCAAAAGTAAAAAAGAAGAATTTGTTTGTCACTGTAAAGTAAGAACATGAAAGTAAAAGTAACTTAAAGTCCTAGGGTGTCAAATCTTCCCTCTATTAGCATAACACCATCCCCGGTGTTCATTCTTCCATCTGTTCCTGAAAAAATTCTGGATACGCCTCCTGCATGAAGTCTTTATCTCCCCAAGTGGCTTCCTCCAGGCTGAAGTGCTTCCATTTCACTTTAACCTAGATGATGTCTCGTTCCGCAATGTTACTTCTCTCTGATCGAGTATTCGGAGGGGTTCAACCAAGAATTCTCCTTCCGGTTCAACCTGCCACAAATGTCATTGTTATACAATTGACATGTACATAACCATTACATCCTTAAATAAGTAAATTATGTGTTATGCACACACACACACACACGTATATATATATATGTATGTATATATATATATATATATATATATATATATATATATATATATATATATATAATTTTTTTTTACCTGATGTTCTTTCCAATTTATGATATTTCAACGGTCATACACATACTTCTTTAAAAGGAAAACATGAAATACATTATGGACCCGAATGTGGCTAGGAAGGGCTAGTTGGTAAGTCACAGGCCCGATAATGGGTCACAAAACTGGGAGGCCAACTTAGCGTACTTTCCACACCTCAACGCACTCCACTTTGGTTTAATCCTTACATATACATGATCTCCCACCTAAAATTCTCCGTAAGTTCTCTTTTTATCAACATACATTTTATGCCTATCTTGGGCAACCTTCAAATTTTGTCGAACCCTTTTCATGGTTTTATCCATTTCCTCCAACATATTTGGTCCTAATATTAGATTATTCTCCGGACTATTCCAATTTGCAGGTATGGTATGTTTCCTTCCATAAAGTACTTCAAGAGGACTCATTTTAAGTGACTCGTGATAGTTGTTGTTGTATGTGAATTCTACCAGATGTAGATACTCTTCCCATTTCCCAAGTTGTTGCATCACATACAAGCGCAACATGTCCTCTACCACATGATTCACTCACTCGGTTTACCCATCAGTCTGGGGGTGATAAGTGATGCTAAAGTGGATTTATGTAGCTAACCCGGTAAATAATGCTTTCCAAAAAGCGGAGGTAAACTTAACATCCCAATCAGATATTATGACTTTTGGCATAACATGTAGCCTGAAAATTTCCTTCATGAATATATTGGCTATTTGAGCCATTTGATATGTGGATTTGACAAGTATGAAATGAACTATCTTGCTCAATTTATCTACCACAACCATAATTGAATCATTCTGTCTTTTAGATCGTGGTAACCTTGTTATAAAATCCAATGTTATAGTATCCCATTTCCATTCAGGAATGGTAGCAGCTACAGTAATCCAGCAGGGTGCTGATGTTCTGCCTTGACTTGCTGACACTCTAGACATTTAGCTAGGTACTCAACAATATCTTTTCTCATTCCAGGCTAGTAGCAGGCTTTCTTGATAGTCTTCAAAAGTTTTTGATAGCCTGGGTAAGCAGCATATGGGCTTCTGTGAAATTCATGTAACATACTTTGCTTTAAAGATAATTGATTAGGTATGTAGATACAATTTCTGAACAAAAATAATTTTTTAGAGTTAATACTATACTCTGTTTGCTTTGCCAAACCTTGTACAGATTTTAGTTGCTGCCATAGGTAGCTATATTCAGGATCCTTCTGGGCTACCTCCTTTAGTTAATCCACATAATTAAGTTCGACTTGACTAAAATAAATATCATAAATGTGTTGCAACTTCCTACTTAATGAATTTTCCACCCTATTTTATTTTCCTTTCAAATGCTTGATTTCAAAATCAAATTCTCTTAAGAATGCAATCCATAGTGCTTGGTGTGCGTTTAAGGTAGGCTGATTGAAAAAACTGGTTAGTGATCTGTTTTGACCAAAAATCTTTTCCCCAACAAATAATTCTACCATACTTTTAAGGCATGCACCACTGTAGTTAGCTCCAAATCGTAAGCATCATATTTTTTTCATGTTCCTTGAGTTTACAGAATTCGTAAGTGATAACCTTGTCATTATGCATTCAAACGCCACCCACACCTTCTTTACATGTGTTTGTGCAAACTATAAAATCCTCTTCAGGATCTACAATTTTTAATAATGGAGTTGTGGTGAGCAAATACTTCAACTTATCAAAACTTTCTTAACATGCTTTTGACCATTTGAAAGTTGTTCCCTTCCTTTTTAAGGAAGTAATTAGGTAAGTTACCTTTGAAAATCCCCTTATAAATCTTCTTCAATGACCTACAAGTCCCATAAAAGAACATATGTACGCTACATTAGCTGGAACAAGTTAATTCATAATGGCATTTATTTTCTCTGGATCGACCGCTATACCTTCAGATGATATAACGTGTCCTAGGTAATGCATCTGATCTTTATAGAAATCACACTTGTTGAATTTAGCAAAAAGTTGATTTTCTCTTAAGGTTTGTAGTAGTATGCGAAGGTGTTGTCTTATAGGGGCCTGACCCAGGTTCAGAGATGATTTAGCCAAACAAATCTCGGTATTATTGGCCCTTTCAGCAATAGTCCACGGGGTGTAGACTGAAGTCTCACCCGAAGTAGTAGAGGAGGGTGCTAGAACCATGTTTCTACACCCTAGAGATTTCTGATGCTTTTTCAGTAGTGCATGGTTTGACCCTGCGAGCACATCGCTACGCGTATCTATCGGTCCCTCGTAGCCTACAATGATGCCTTTGCGCAGCCCTACTCAATGTGCAATCAATGTTATTACCCAATTTCCTTACTATTAACCTGATATTATCTAATTACTTAACTTATCTGTATGAGCCCAATTATACTTAATAGTATTCAATGTTCATATAAGTGCGTGCGATAAACAAACAATATAAATGCATAGAAAGTAATGCAAAAGTAGATACACAGTAATTGGGAAACAACTTTCTCTTTATTCTTCTTCGTGGGTTACAAAGTCAACTCCGCCTTGTTGACTCAGCTGCAAGGGTCGGAGCACTCAGCTGTAGACTCTACTAGGCCTCTGCACACTCAGCTGTAGAGCCTCTTCCTACTACTACGACCCAAGACACTTTGGACATTTTCTCTATTTTGGATATCTTCTAGACTCCATTCCTTTTCATCTCGAATTCCCTTTACAACTTAAAGCCTCACTCTATTTATACAATCCCATGGTTCATGGACCATGGGTAGGCCGACAATACATTACAAAACCTAAGGCACACAACCCTATGACTCAACATATATTTCGCGCTCTGTGCTCGCAATTCGTAGAGTCCTACAACATTATTTGACCAAAACGTGGGCTTTTAGCCCCAAAACATGTTGTGGTGGGATTCCATGCCCGACAAGCCCCTAACAAAAACATCATGACTCACCCTCGAGCCACTCTGTCAATGTGGCAATCTTGGTGTGGAGTCCCTCCAACTCCTCCTGAACAGCCTAAATGTCGGCAGTGCACTGCGCTGCTGCCTGCTGAACCTACTGCATTCTTGCTTCTAAACCCTCTATGTCTGAATTGTGTCCTTACCTCTATACCAGCATCTGTTGCATATGTTTATAGTCCTACACCCTTGTTCGGCTCCTTGGGTTGCAAAGAATTTGCTTTGGCCGGTTAGTTAGATAGTTGGCCCACCGATGTAGGGCTTCAAGCGACTACTGTTTACCTTGCCTGGGAAGAGTTCTCCATTTAGTTTGACTAGCTACACCGTGCCTCCATCTGTGACCTCCTTAGCCACGTATGGTCCCAGCTAGTGCATCCTAAATTTTCCCAGAAAATTTTCAAACTTACTGTCATACAACAGCACTAAGTTGCTTACCTTGAAGGTGCGCAACTTGATATGATGGTCGTGCCAGGTCTTTTCATGCTGCTTTTGTACTTGCTAATGAAATCTCGCCAGAAACCATTTTTCCTCGAGTTCTTCTAGTTCTCGAGCCTTTCTTTAGAGCTTGGCAGTCCGTCATGCCTATGAGCACTACTATTCACAGACTAGGTACAATGTATTCCATTGGTACGACAACTTTTGTGCCATAGACTAACCGAAAAGGTGTCTGTCCCGTCAATTTCTTGCATGTTGTCTAGTAAGCCCATAGTACAGCATGTACATGTAGGCCCCGGTTGTTTCGCTATGTGTTGCACCCTTTGGTTAGTGCAGTATCGAGTATTTTTCTAAATGCCTCTACTGTCTCATTATCTTGTGGGTGGTACGGTGTACTTTTCTAATGGTACACCTAGAACTCTTTTATGAGTGTGCTGATGATTTCATTCAGGAAATGTGTTCTGCAATCACTCATTAATATTTTTGGATAGCCAAATTGTGTCAGCACGTTTTCGAAAAAAAACATCCCAGCCTTAGCGATCATGCAGTTGTTGACCAGCTACGCTTCCACCCCTCATGTCAGGTACTCCATCGCGGTGATGGTGTAGCACCTGCCCAACTTTCCCTGAGGCTTGATTGGTCCCACAAAGTCGATTGCCCATCTTTCGATTGGCTGTAGTGTCATTTGTGTATTTAATGGCATCTCACCCCTTCGTGATGGTTTTCTAGTCCTTTGACATATATCACAGGCCTTACAGTGCACTTTCGAATCTTGGTGTAGGGTTGGCCAACATAACCCCACGTGAAGAATATTCTATGCAGTCACGTGTCCTGCATAGTGTCCTCCTGTAGCGCCCCCATGTGCTTCTGTGAGGATCTAACCTCATTCAAATTCTGGTACGTATCTTCGCAATATCTCATCATTGCCCATTTTGTGTAGGTGTCCCGCGATGAAAGAAAATTCTGTCACGTGCACCACCAATTCCTTTTTTCTGTTGCACTGAGTATTCCTTCGGCACAGTCCTTGTTGTAAGAAAATGGATTATATCTTCTAAGTGTCCATCCGTGATGCGCACTGCAAAGAGTTGTGCATCAGGTAGTCCCTCCTCCAAATTCGTGGGTTCCTCGCCCGTCTCAATTTGTGACAAGTGATGTGGTCCTGCGTTTAGGTGTCCCGACTTGACTATGACCTCAAAATCATATTCTTAGAACAGTAAGATCCATCTACATATGCGTTGCTCCAACACAAGCTTATTCACTAGGTATTTCAACGTGGAATGGTTGATATACATCTTGAAATGTCCTCCGAGTAAATAGTGTTGGTATTTTTGGATTGTGTACACCTTCGCTAACCCCTCGCGCTCGATGGTGGAATAGTTCTTTTCTACTTTTCACAATCTCTGACTTGCAAACATGATCGGGTGATCCACGCCCTTGGCGCCATCCTGTGTGAGTACTACTCCCAGTGCAATACAGGACACATCAACATGTACATAAAATTCCATATCCCATTTTGGGAAGATGATGATCAGAGCAGAGGCTAGTTTCCCCTTCAAGTCGTCCAAACTATTCATGTAATCATCATTCCAACAATATGTAACATCCTTTTTCAATAGATTTTTCATTGGCGTTGTTATTTGGTCATAACTTTTTATGAACATCTTATAGTATTTGGTCTGTCCCAAGGTAGCGCGTAGTTGTTTAACACTTCGCAATGCTTCCAAATTTAGAATAATGGCAATCTTCATAGGATCCACCATCAATCCTTGTTTGTAGACCACTTGTCCTAGTAGGTTTCCAAAGGGAATGAGGAATGTGCAGTACTTAATGTTTAGCACAATCTAGTGTCCATGGCAAGTATCTAGCATCAAGCATAAGCTTGCTACATGGTGCTTAACTAGTCCAAAGAAAGTCCAATCATCCAGATAGACCTCCAATAAATTATGGATGTATTATTTGAACGTAGCCACAATGATTTGTGAAAAGATGGTTGGCACATTCTCCAGTCCGAATGACATAACGGTGTATTGAAAGGAGCCCCATTCTATTGCAAAGGTCATTTTTCTCCTATCTTCTAGTGCGATCATGATATGATAGTACCTTGAGAACCCATCTCTGAATGAGTATGCTTCCGGACCGCCAACATTCTCCAGTACTGCATCTGTGAATGGTGTCGAGAATGGATCATGTACATAGGCATTGTTCAGCTTCCTGAGGTCCATGCATATTCTTATTTCATCCTTCTGCTTTTTCTCCTTTACTACCGTAGGACTCACCCAGTCAGATTCCTCCACTGGCTCAATAATTCCAACAGTAAGCATTTTGTCTGATTTGTCACGAAACTTTTCTTTATATTTCAGATTCAAGCGATAAGGTTGCTGCTTAACTGGCTTTGCATTAGGTTTCAAGTTGATCCTCATCATCCCTAAGTCGCCAATGATCCCTTTTAAGTCCGTAATTTTGGTCGGGAACAAGTATTGGTATTTGCGGAGTAACTCAGTGACCTTATCCACTATGGCATCTTCCCAATAGTCCCCAAGTGTTGTGTACTTCAGCTCTGCCTCCATTCCAATGTTTACCTACTTTATTTTTAGCAGCACGGTGATGTCAGGATCCTCAATTGATAGTCCTTGAATCTCACAATAGCCTTCCATTTCTAGAATGTTAATATTTCGTGGGTCGTCATCATCCTCCTAAACATTTACAATGTAACAGTCTAGCACACAGCTCAACTTTGTCACCCATTTGGCGTGAAGTACTTCCATTGGCTCCTGGGGTATTTTGAAGATAGCTGCTTTTACTTCCTGTAGTGCATCGTTAAGAGTATCCCACCAATGATCTTCAAATGTGAAATTTAATAGAAATCCCTCATGCAAGAGATCCCATTCGCTCATACCATGGCGGAGCTCCGCCTCAGTATACCAATTCATGAGTATGACATCCATGGTATGGTAGAATAAATGTACCCATTCAAGCTGTGGCTCTTCCTCATAGACCTTGGTCTATTTTTTGAGGTGTGTACGTGGGTCATCTCGTTTGTCATATTTGTCTACTAGCCATATTTACAATTTCCCAAATCATAGGTGCGTTATCCTTCTGCATTCGCGCTAGTCCTCAAAACTTCCGTGATGTGTACCCCACCACCTTGCAGGCATTGTGCATAGTGCCCATTTGAGAGCATCGAACCACTACTATTCTGGTACTACACTTTCAAATTCGTTCATGAATTCATCCACCACTCTTAACACATCATACATAGGTACATCCCTTGCCTCTATTGTCATGTAGTGTAGTGATCTAACCATCATGTTGCAAATAAGCATTGTTACTTCATGCAACTGATTTTGCCATCACTCTATTTCTTCGTTTCAATCCGAAGTGTAGGAGCTTTCACACTACCACGAAATCCTACCATCTGCAGTCAGGTTTACCCAATCCTGTTCTCAAACAGTTATCTTGTAGATGCAATCGAGATCATCATCACAATCAACATTGCACACCGGTTCAGTGTATCGCACTCCTTCGGCTGGATCTAGCGGTACTACTATGCGTAGTGACTTTTTCTCAAAAATCATTTTGCGCTTCTTCAAATTTATGACTCCATTCATATCAGTGGCCTATTTTATTCCTACTAGCACGAGATAGGGATTGCTATCATCGACAATCTCTATCACTTCAAAATCTGCTTGCGTGATCACACCTTCAATATCCACTGTTACCTCTTGCAATCTTCCCATGGGAAATATCTTCTGTTGGTTTGCCATTCACAACTAAATAGGATACCATTGTACCATGGTTCTGCCCATGCATTCCCATGTTTGCTTCAGTAGTACATTCACATCCGATCCAAGATCTAGGATTACCTGATCCATTTCATACTCGTCGATTTGTGCAGTCAACCTCATTTCCCTTCCTGTGCGCGATGCATGTTTTCCAAGTTTCTGAACCATGCGCGATTCTCCTAACCCTGCACACCTCGTGATAATTTCCTATAGTCATTTTACTTCCTTGCTATTGTGTAGCAGTTTCATTCATGTCTCCAAAAAGGTAGTGAGTAATGAAGGATCCATCCCTAGTTCTGGTTGATCCTTACTACCTAAAGTGGAGGCCTCTTTGAAGCTCTTCTTAGCTACCATAAATGTCTCCTTCGTGTCTTCTAAATCAAATTTGGGTTCCTTTGTAGGAGCCTTGAAACCTACGCACTTTATTTTGACTGCTTACCTTTATCATCACCAATGCTAATACCGCTTCTGAGCACTATGTTTACATTCAGGTCTTCTTCGTGTAAGTTAGACCTCATCATCTATAAATTATGAGTGAGAGGAGGTTGGAATACCCCTTTTCCACGCAGCTTTGCTATCAATGTAGGGCATTATTCTGCCTCATGATCAAACTAATTATAGTACAAACATGATATCCTTGTCAGGTTTCTACAATTGTGGGCATAGTACCCTAGCCCTCCGCAATTATAACAAATTAGTTGATCGCGAAACCTTCCTCATCCCATTCCACCTCGACCTCATCCATGCCCCTGAAATCTAGTGTGCACCATTCCTGTATTTGGGTCGAGGGCTCCCATTTCGATCTACACCCTGTAGGTAGGAGTCCAATCCATCATTACTTCATAGCTTCTGCAAGTGCATTCATCATGGCCTACCAACCTGCAGAAATTACAAAACAATTACTAGGATGTCTGCGTATACTTCTGCAATAGATGACAATTATCTGTAGTGTGTTTTCATCCTATCTAATAGATTGCGCACCATAGTGCAAGCACCATGCTTCGTCCTACTTGTGCCTCAGGTCTTAACGGCATCGGCCCTCCTCCCACCAAGTAATTCGTGAACACTAGACAATGGTCCTTGTCATGCCCGTGGCCTTTGCATTTTATGGACCATACCTACTCACGCACCCCTGGCCGAGGTGTCCTGTCGTATTTCAAACTCTACATCTCCAGACATAGATTATACAGTTGCACACACTTTTGTTGGACTCTCAGACCAGGGTCTTGTTTAGGGGTTTCGTGCAATCTCATTTCCATCTCCAAAGCTTCGGCCTCGGTGGAAAGTTTTTGCTGTGACAGCGATGTCCTTAAATGTAGTATTAGTGATGCTACAAACCATGTGCGGTGTTGTCCATCCGTCAAATTCATATTGTCTTTGCAAATCATACTCTTCAGTCTTTGGTCCAAATCCTAGGGGGTCTCGCCCGGAAAAATTTCGATCTCCTTAAACCTGATAATTTATTGTGTCTCCAACTTTGGCCTACTAAATTCCCTATTCAGCGCGGTCTGGATTTTTGTGATTCCTGCGTTTGGATGGTCATTAGAATGCTTGATGTACCATGTTAATGCACAATCCTGCAATGCGCTTGCCAACATAGCCTTCTTGATATTGTCATCCACGACACCTTGTGCATCCCATACCACCCTTACCACAAACCAGAATTGGTCCAGATCTTCATTCCCTACTCCTTAGAATACCGATAGTTTGGTCGCACTTGCCATACTGAACTGTGGTGGTGGAGAAGGTGGCATGGGTGGAGATGGAGGTGAGGAGGGTGATATGGGTGGCGATGTAGGTTGAGGTGGTAAGCGTGGAATTCGTTGCCTTATCAGACTGACTGTGCTTCTTGAAGAAACTTTTGCGAGCTCTTCCTCACTATCCTACAAGGACGAAATTAAGGGACTTGTTTCTAATTCTTCACTACCTCCACTTCTATAGATCTTCCCATTTCGTGTAGTCCCAAACATCAATTTATTTGCATAACCTGCTTTTCACACAATAGCATCTTAATCCAAATGTTCAAAGATTTAATATAATTACCTCGCGGTCCCTTGAGGATGCGTTGTTCCATCTCACTATAGTTGATGGTCGTATCTACCACAAACTTAGTAATAAATCCTCCTATAATTTGATTTGAGCCAATGGTCCACAACTCACACGATCTTATCTCCTGACACTTCTAGACTGCACACTAATTCCAGAGTCCACACGATTGGTTTGTTGAACCTACACATTCCCTCACTATCTACTAGCTTCGCGATCCACTCATACAGCTTAGAAGGAAAGGATGCAAAGAAAATTTCATGGATTTCCATATATAAGTAGCGCTCCAACCACTATTCCTTAGATACTTGCAGATTCCTTTTTACCTGCGTTGTGAACTCGTGAATATTCTTGTCCAACCACCCTTCAATTTCTTTCTTTGTTGGATTCCAGTGACATGACATCAAACATCCCTTATGCAGATCTTGCTCTCGGCAATGGAACCATTTGTTGGCTTATAGGGGCCTGACCCAGGTTCAGAGATGATTTAGCCAAACAAATTGTGGTACTAGTGGCCCTTTCAGCAATAGTCTACAGGGCGTAGACTGGGGTCTCCCTCGAATTAGTAGGGGAGGGTGCTAGAACTAGGTTTCTGCACCCTAGAGATGTCTGATGGTTTTTCGATGGTTCGCAGTTTGAACCTCTACGCACGTCACTACATGCATCTATTGGTCTCTCACAACCTACAATGTTGCCTTCGTGTAGCCCTGCTTGAGGCGTGATTCGTGTTATTACCCAAGTTCCTTACTATTAACTCAATATTATCTGATTACTTAACTTATCGGGATGAGCCCAATTATACTTAATAGTGTTCAGTATCCATATAATTGTGTCTGATAAACAAAGAGTATAAAAGCATAGAAAGTAATACAAAAGAAGATACACGATAATTGGGAATCAAACTTCTCTTTATTATTCTTCTCCTTGGGTTACAGACTTGGCTCTACCCTACGAACTCAGTTGCAGGGATCCACGCACTCAACTGAAGACTCTACTAGGCCTCTGTGCACTCAGCTGCAGAGCCTCTTCCTACAACTACGACCCAAGACACTTTAGACCTTTTCTCTATGCTCGATATCTTCTGGACTCCATTCCTTTTCATCTCTAATTCCCTTTACAACTTAGAGCCTCGCTTTATTTATAGAATCCCATGGTACGTGGACCATCAGTAGGCTGACAATACATTACAAAACTTACGGCAGACAACCCTATGACTCAACATACATTTTGCGCTCCGCACCCGCAATTCGCGGAGTCTTACAACATTATTTGACAAAAAGTTCAGCTTTGAGCCCAAAAACATGTTGTGGGGGGATTCCATGCCCAACATAAGGTGTTCTTTATGTTCTTCAATACTTCTGGAATATACGAGAATGTCATCAATGAATATAAGGATGAATTTATCCAGATAGGAATGAAAAACTACATTCACCATGCTCGTAAAGGTTGTTGGAGCATTAGTAGGTCCAAATGGCAAGACTATAAACTCGTAGTGGCCATAATGGGTTGTAAATGCAGTCTTGAAGATATCTTCGTCGTTAATTAGAATTTGGTGCTATCCAGATCGTAAGTCAATCTTTGAAAATACAACTGCTCCTTTAACCTGTTTAAAGAGGTCATCGATCTGGGGTAAGGGATACTTATTCTTTATGGTCATCTTGTTCAGTTGTCTGAAATCTATGCACAACTACAAAGTACCATCCTTATTTCTTACAAATAGAACCGGGGCTCCCCAAGGGGATACACTGGGTCAGATATACTCTTTATCCAACACCTCCGCCAATTGGATTTTTAATTCAGTTAACTCACGAACACTCATTTTGTAGGGTGCCTTTGATACTAGTGCCGCTCCAGGGACCAGTTCTATGGTAAAGTCGAGGATTCTCTTGGGTGGTAGTCCAGGAATATCTTCTGGAAACACATCTTTAAATTCTTGTATTACAGGTATTTCTTCTAATGCTCACACTTTGTATTTGGAGTTTGTAAATCCCACTTGAACTGCATTGATTTGACAACTCTTATGCATACATCTTGCCAGGTGGTGGGTTGTAACAGATCGTAACTTGACTTCTCCGTTAACTCCCTGAATCTCTATTCCAGTACCATCCTTAGACAAAAAATCAATGGTCTTATCTCTACAGTTTACTAAGTCCCACTGTTGTTCCAACCATTACATGCCTATCAAGACATTGTAGGAGCCTAATGGTAATATATTTAAATCTGTCCTAATTTGTTGTTTTGCTAATTTTATTTCACAACCCTCTACTTTTGCACACACTCTTCTTTTTGCATCGGTAACTAATTGAACCATCCAAGGGTTATTAAATTTTGAATTCTCAAATGGAATTCATTAACTATTCTAGGACTGACATAGCTCAAACTAGCAGCTGGATCTATTAAAACGGAAACAAGATGATCATATATTTTACCTTCAAGTTCCACCATTGAAGGTTGATAATCCACTTGGTGATCTTCTAACTCTACATTGATTCGAGGTACGTTTCATGCCACGTCACCCACATTAGAAGCTTCATGAATATTTGTAACAAGTTCTATTCTCCCTCTATGAGGATAGTTCTTGTAGTAATGGGGTTCGTCGTAGCCCTAACACTACAACGACAGTCGGGGAACCTGACTAGTTTCTAACTTACTTGATGCCTCATTTTGTCTTATATCGTTCTGAGGTCTGTACTTCTATTGATTTCGATTAACGGGTCCATTTGGTACTTTGTGTGCTGGGAATCTGGTTCCTGAACTCTTCATGTTCTTATTATTTGCAAAACATTTATGCCCCTTCTTACTTGGCCAATACTTATGCACTTCACCTTTCTATCTCATTTGTTGGTAGCATATCCAAGCTTTCGAGACTACTTCGTCCATCGTTTTTGGGTTATCAAATTTCAGTTTCTCTTTCATGAAGGCAGGAAGGTTGCTAATGAAGCATTGGACTTTATCTTTTTCTTCACACATATAAAGGATGTACCTTAATAGTGACGTGAATTTAGTTATAAATTCATACATAGTTTATTGTCCTAGTTTCAAGTCATGAAACTCTTTTTCTTTATCATCATAAAATCATTCACTCAGATATTTATCCTTAAAATGCTTTCGAAAGTGCTCCTAGGTAACCTCTTGCTCATTAATTTCCTTGATTGTTTTAATTTCTTCCCACCACAGGATCACCTAGCCTTGTAACTGATAGATTGCTAGCCTTGCTCTCAATGTTTCATCATATTCATATATTTGGAAATATTTATTCATATTAATAAGCCAAGCCTCTGCCGCTTCTTCTATTTCACCATTATAGTTTAGTGGTTTGATCTTTTTGAATTCTCCCCAAAGCTCTGTCTTCTACCTTTTTAATCCCTTTTTGCTCGAACCATTATCTGACTTTTCCTCATTACCAGTTTGTCCCCCTTCTAATTCTTGATGTTGTTCTTGATGTCTGCGTGTTTCTGTTCTATTTTCTTCTCCTTGACTAGGGTCTCGATTCCTCTGATTCTGTCTATCTGATAAAATTTTCATAATTTTGTCTTATTCCAAATGTAGTCTCTCATTATCTGAACACAAGTTTTGAATTTCTATTCTTAACAACTGGATTGTTTCTAGTAAAGTAGCATTGGTGCCAACATTTGATTCTCCCAATAATACCCATACTTTTGGGTTATGTTCGGTGCTCATATGTGCATTAGAATTATTTTGTTATTTCTAAAATCATTCAACTCATCCATAGTGTAGCAACCTGAGGCTCTGATACCAATTGTAACACCTAAATAATCTAACTATTCAACGTTATACCATGTATAAAATAAAACTTTACGAATGGCAACTTATCATTAATGATATTACAACATATTACGTTAATGCATTATAATGTGCACATTGATACACGGTACCACACAATTAATATCAACTATTAGATTAATGTTATCATACTCGTTATAATACCTTACCCAACAGGGTTGTACAAGATTGTATTACATGGTTGATTTCCTGGATCTCACATTGTGTTGTGTTAACATTCCACTGCCTTATCCAATCAGTCCATGGTTGGATGGATGCAAGCTGTTGGGACTCACTCTTATCATTTGTCGCGTGCTACTCGGAGTACAGCGCAGGGAAGGTGACGAGTTCGATTCTTTGTCGAACTTTGAGGGTAAGCCCTTACGACGTGGTTCTTGTTTGGTTTTTGAGCTCATTTTGTTGGGTATGGCTTTGGAAGTTATGTTCTAGTATCTATGATGAGGTTTTTTTGCAATTTGTCTTCTTCCATCTGCTATACAATGTGAAGGGCTTGCTGGGCATTCCTTCTCGTTAATAGGCTTACATTTGGGCTGCATACTACCGTTTCGAAATTATTTACTCGTATCAGGTAAATCATTATTCTGAGCTTGAGTTTGAGTGGTTATCTTCGCTCTTCGTTCTAAGCTAGTTCTTTCCTCACTGGTTTAAAGATTCTTGCATTGGTATGGTATTAACGTTGGCTTGGTTTTTGCAAGTGTTGCCTCTGCGATGGTCTGTGGAGCCTATGTCGCAGAAAGCCTATGTTATGCTTGCTATCCCTTGGGTAAGTAAATGGGGGTTCATCTCTTGCCTTTTAGTGCAAGTCTAGTTATGCAACTGTGTACCCTTTTTTCCTTTGGATTAATAGCTGAGTAAAATCATTTGACCACCATGCTTATAATGTAGGGTTTCTTCGAGTGGAGGATGGGTGCAGTTAGCAGACCTTTAGTCAGCCTAGTTTCTTCCAATGCCAAACCCCCGGGTATGCAGGCCTTTCCTTCCACGAACACTGTCGGTCCTGCTTGCCCTAAATGAGGGTTTCTTTCTTTGGGTGGGGTTTTCCCTTGTTTTGGTTACTGTTCATGTTTTGTGAAGTCATGCACATAGATTATGTTGCCTCTTTGTTACGGATCCCTGAGCCACTTTTAGTTGGGAGATTTTGGCATGTTGATGTCTATAATTTCTGGGTTCTTGTTTGGTAAACTTTATCAATGCGAATGAGTCGATAGCATAATTATTTAATAGTTATTCTTTTTGATATAATGATTACTCTATTATGAATATTTCTCCTAATCTTTTTGTGAATAATTTTGTTCTATGGGTTTGGAACCTCAGTTCGATGCTTTAACTTGGTTATTCGACTTTCAGAATGTCATTCGTGGTGTTCTTCCTAGGAATTCCTTCTGAACAAATCTAAAAGTTATCTAACTTTTTAAAGTGTTATTTTATCTTTAACTAGAAGCCCTATCATTTGGGTTTTATACATCTGTGTTGTAGACATTGTATTTATTTATTTAACGTTCTAGAAGAGGGTTATGGTTGCTAATCTATACCTTTCAACTAATTCAGGGTGAATATAGCCATGTATATATGTCTATGTCTCTTCAATGTCTAATGCATGGATAAGTTTATGCACATTCCATTCCTATAGTTATTGGTATGTCGAGTTGGTTTCACAATTAAAAGAATATAGTTTGAATTTACCAATGATATAACTTGTCTGATTTTCTTGTCAATATTAATCCTGAATAAGTATGAATTATCATGTGTTTGTCGTTTCCTTTCAAGTCACATATAGCAAGAAATATTCTATCTCATATTCATTAGTTTTCATTCTTTTCTCTAATCGCTCATCCACTCTTTTTCATATATTATTGCATATTCAGGTTCGTTTTTTTTCTTTTCAAAGACTTTATTCTAGAAAATGGATGCATATTCCAACCCTTCCTCTTTTTCATCTACAGTTGCATATTTAGGTTTGGTTTTTTTCTTTTGAAAGACTTTATTCTAGGAAATGGATGCATAGTCTAACTCTTGCTTCATTAGTTTTCATTGTTTTCTCTAATTGCTCATCTACTCTTTCTCATACATTGTTGCATATTCACGTTTGTTTTTTCTTTTGAAAGACTCTATTCTAGGAAATGGATACATAGTCCAACCCTTGCATGGTAGAGGTTATGTACATTTAGCCTACAAATACTGCAATATGTACATTCTCCTAACAGCTTATTACCTACACACCTAAATTAACTCACTTCTACATTTTTACATTCTTTTTCTAACTAGCACAGAATTAAAGAAAACACAAAATCCAATAACATAATGTTCATTTCCTCTTTGCATATTATGGCCAGATTAGCATTTAATAAAAATAATCCTAACATAATTAACCATTTTCACTTATATGCCATTGAAATGCTAAATTTTGATCAATGAACCTCTCCACCCTTCCAATGAGAACCTGGCAATCGTGTCCAAGTATTCTCCACCCAAGCTCCTATTTTCCCAAAAATCAGTTATCTTAAATTAGTTATCTTTAATGTATTTGTTTCAATTTCTTTGGCCTCAAGGCTCCTAGCAATCATGTCCAAGTATTCTCCACCCAAGCTCCTAATTTCCCAAAAATCAGTTATCTTCAATTAGTTATCTTTAATGTAGCAGTTTCAATCCAGGTCCAGCCAATGATGGTTTCTTCTTCCTCCTGGGATGTCTCTTCAAGATTTGTTCCCACTAAAACCTCTTTCAATTGAATGAATTCATCTCTTTTCTTTTCGAGAAAAATCAAGCCCCCTCCCTCCTTCTCCCTTCCCTTATGTAAGAGAAGAGCAGAGGAGGGGTAACTGTTTCTTTAACTAATAACTGATAACTGTTGGATAAAAGAGAGCTACTGAAGTTCATTAGTAATTCATTTGAAATTCCCATGGAATAGTATCATATCCACCATAACTTTTTATTTTATTAAATTAAACTACTGTTATATCACCAAATCAATTTATTGTCAATTTCTCAAAAATAAAAACAAGATGTAAGGCCCTGAAACTGATGTAAATATTTAATTTTACTATGGTAAATAAAAGACTACTGGAATTAACAGTTGGAATTTAATTATATTGTTTTTCTTGTTTTAAGTAATGACTCTTGAAAGTTAGAACTTCCCAAGAAAGGGAAGACCAGACAATTGTGGAATTTTTCCCAAACCCTAACCGTCTTTCCCTAACTGGAAGGGGTTTCCAGATGAAAAGGGAAGGAGGACGGAAAAGGAGGGGTTCTTTGTGCTGTAAGGACAGACAAGGGAAGGGAGAAGGAGGATTTGGCTAAGTCTAGTAAGGACAAGATAGTCGGTCACAGAGTGCCAACAACTTGTTGACGGACAGTGGTCTTGCAAGTAGCACGGAGGGGAGGTTCGGTTCTTGAGGAACGAGTCTCGTGGATGGGAGGAAAATTATAAGAAATTGGAAACAGGTAATCTCGATTTCTGGGAAAAGGGCTAAGTATCTGAAGAACCAGGTAAGCAACTGAACCCTGTAAACTATTTCTTTTCTTTTTCAAAAAAAAGGGTAGGAAAGAAAATGAACAGTACATATTATTTGAGTTTAGACTGCATGACGCTGTTCATTATAACATAAAGTAAACAGTACCTAGTGGAGTGATTTAACATAGAAACATAGCATATTCTGCTAGAGTGAAACCATAAATATAGTACATGTATCAGCAATGCAACATAACAGGAATGGTAATAGATTAATGGGCTATTCTATATCTACATATAAATATTAACCCGTGCTGTACATTTGAAAAGACCGTGAGAAATTCTCACCTATTAAAAAAAGTTGGAACTTGATTAGGAACAATGTAGTTAGGAATTAATTTATCCACGATGAACACACAATTGTTCAATGCAAGTTACCCAAGAACTGAACAATAGAATTCAAGAATAGTGCTAAAGATTAATGGATTTGCAGCTTCATCTGGAGGATTTACCTCGAAACCCCTGCGTCGTTCGAATGAATGACAGAACATGGGTCAGGAACGGATTCCACAACTCTTAACAAGGGTTTAAAATAAAATTCTTAAGCCGAGTTCCAGAACGCGATTCGGAGGATTTCGTTGGAACGACGGATGTTTCGGGGTACCGAAAGTATCCACACAGAAGGCGCAGGAAAAACAAAGGTCGTATTCTCCTGCTACAGGATTAATGACTATGAACATTGATAATAACATAACGCAATAACATAACGAAATATGTGAACATGGGTTAATTCCTACAGAATTTAAGGGTTCATATAACTGCCAGAGTCTACACAGTGGTCACAGTTAGAACCCTGTGTACAAGAAAGCTGTCTAAACATTAACCATAACAACATTTGAAGATAGAATTACCGGTTCTTCGCAAATTGGGGAAAATACTAAGGAGGTCTACTATCCATTCTAGACAATGGAAGTCCCTCTGCAAACGAAAGAGCGCACTCGACTCAGTGGAATAAAAGCAATGTGAGTAATAATAACGCACGAGATTCAGTAAAACATCATACCCTTTTGATTTTAATACAAAGCTATTAAACATAACCACTGTATTCCAGAGCTAAAATATTTTATGACAGCATAACGAAGAAAAACTTTAATGGGAAAACAGTACAAAAGTATATATATAAGGAACGATAAATTTACATTCAAAACAGTCTCTCCAATAATCGAAACGCATAAACCCAGAACCGGGTATAATACATGCGGAATATTTAACCAATGTTCAGTTGTAGCAGACTGAATAAATATAATTCATAGCTAACCTAACTTGCCCGAAGTTGGGTCCACACCGTGTAAAAACTACATCTATGAATTTCAGAACAGTAAACTCGGAAATATTTCCATTCACACAACGGCACATAAATTAATTACAGTAAATAAAAAACCAGTAAAGGAGTACTGCTCCTCCTTAAGGCGAGATTGGCGACCAAAAGACCAGCATTCAGGAAGGGCTGAGAGGCATGGCGAGCTGATTAACTTCCACTCTTTGAACAAGGACTTACGAAAGAGTGATGGGTCCTTGCCTAAGGACGATGGCTTTCCACATTCATGAACCGGCATGGTTCCATTTGTCTGCAAGCAACAACAACACATGTAGTGGATTAATGGAAACTGCCAGAAATTTTGACAATTACTTTAGAACACAAAGAAAAACAAGCAACCATATCAACAGTAGATCAGGTTAAGGCATCTGCTGTCACCTGCGAATCCATCACCATCATCAACCAAGGAGTCGGGCTCGAACTGGGTTCTTACTTCGAATCCATTCCGCGGAGGTAAAATCGCACCAGAGAAAAACTTTGCCAGAAATCTACAACCAAATGAATTCACTGCCAATGCATTCGAGGTTTATGAAAATGCGGAGAGGTCTCCACCATCCGATTGTGAGGAAGAAGCACCACCGTGGATCCGGATGTGGATCCCGAGCAGATCTGGTGAGACCGAAGAGTCCACCGGGTGATCACATGTAATAAGTGTATGTAGTATAACTGGCCCGCCTTAGGGTGAGGCGGCCTCATAAACGAGGTTTAATATTTAATATTGCAAAGTATTAAATGGCATTTGAATTACAACTGGCTCGCCTTAGGGTGAGGCAACCTCATAAAATGAGGTTTAATATTAAACACAATATAGTATTAATTGGAGTATGTATTATATTGGCCGCCTTAAGGTGAGACGGCCTCATAACCGAGGACTTAACATTATCAAACGTAATACAATTAAATAATATCCTGGAAATTAAATGCGCCTTAAATTCCATGTAACCATAGATTTGATACATATGGGTAAGACCGTAACAATAGTAAAATGTAATAAGTGAACGATATTAATAGTTAAATAATTTATTTATTATAAGGAGAGCTTCAGCGTAAATCACATAAGAAAGATTTCTGCCAACGCGTTTCGAACCAACCAATGTGGTTCATCGTCAGGACAAGTTGAAAATACAGATCTAGCTCAGCGATTTAAATAGTCCAAGCAGAGACTCCAACGGCTAAAACACTCTAACGGCTACAAAACCCTAGTCAAACGTCCTCTAATTAATTTAAAATTAAAATATTTTTATATTAAGAGTTAGGTTAATCTGGTAGAAATACTTTATTTAATTAATTTTAAATAATACCACATTATACGTAAAAATATGTACAAATATTTATTTAATTAATTCAATAAATCTAACCTAAATATATATGAATATTCTAAAACATTAATTATTGTACCTAATCTTCTAAAAGCCCTATTTTCTATAATTGTTACCCTAATTGAGTTAATCTTGTTTATAATTAATTTATAATACATTTTATTGGGTCAATTAAAATTAAAATATTAATATATAATAATGCATTATATATAAGTAAATGTGTAAAATAATACTATATATAATACTTACTATGGAATTAATTAGTTAACTAATTTATATTAATATATATATGTCTTAAATACAAAAGAGAAAAAAAGAGGGTATATTATCAATAATTTTTCTTGTAAATTCTAGTTATATTTCTCTTAGCTAAGCAAGAAAGACAATTTTTAAGTGTTGATACATGCCACCAATGTTTTGCATAAAGCCTGGTTACATTATTTCATCATCCATAGTTGATACAATTTATATTCCAAGTTCAAAGTAACAATGAGTAAAGGGTGATGCCAACCAATTGCCTTGGTTATCTCATCAATAAATTCTTTTTCCTATGTTCTAAGTAGTGAAGCTTTAAAACCACTAGAATATTCATTTATTTATAAAGCAACAAAAGAAAAGAAGTTATAACTTGGTACAAAGGTTCAAAATTGAAGACATGTATTCCTCTATTTAGTACTAAGTTGCAAAATTTAAAACCTATAGGTTCTTATAATAATCAAGAGCATATTAGCTCGATTATGCGGTCTTGAAATATTTTCTAGAATTCCCTTCAATAGAATTTTCACGTGACAAGGTTATGGGTAGCATTTAAGTGATAGTTTGTGGTGTTGAAAAATGCAGCAAGAAAGTGTCAATGTGATTTTGCCTTGGTCAAATTCAGAAAATTCGAATTTCCACATTAGCATACCACTTGGATGCAATTAACTTGTTTGACATGGATTTTTTCACTTAGTTTACTCAGTAAATTCAAGTTGGAGGAGTTAGAGTTCAATTAAGCATGGGTGATGGATAATTTGTAGAAATCAAGGTCAGTTATTCAAATTGTTTTTAGTTAAACTAGTTCTAACGGTTGGAGGAACTAGAGGAAGATCGGTTGTATAGTGGGACTTTAGTCTAACTCAGTGATCATCCATTTAATTGATCAATCAGCCCAAAACAGCTAGTGCATGCAGAGAATTCAAGTTCCCCAGTTGTGGTGAAGATTCCAAGGCAATGTACAATTAATAATATACTAGATTGAGTGTATAGTTCATGGTATTGGTCTAGTGATCAATCCTAGGCAGTTGCACAATCATTTTGGAGGAAATTACTAAATAATAGGGGTCTAATTTCCTCAGATATGTGCAATGAAATAGGGGCTCAAGCAAAGGCAAAAATTGACTAAGTCTAGGTCAGAGCTTCTTAGTAAGTAGAGACATAGGTTATGCACTTGCAAGTTGTGCTCAGTTGAGAAAAGCAATTGTAATACATCTTTATTCATCATATTAATGCAAGCAAGTATTGGGGTTTTTAGCAGATTGCTTTCCCCAAGAAAAATAATATTTGCATGTCTAAGATTTTTGTTATAAATTGTGAATTAATGTCTGTAGAGCAGTAGAGTAGGTTGGTGTCTTGTGATTTTTATTAAAACTTCGTAAGAAGTTGCAAATCTACACCGTAATTTCTACATGGTATCAGATCAAGATTCACATTAGAATAAGAATTTTGAAGTTGTTTCTCAAGAGGTTCAAATTTACAATTCAGTGTAGCAGGATCTCTTCAGAGTTGGGAAGATGACCTTCAATAGGATGAGACTAGAGTATGCCTTGGAAGGTAGCTCTAATTTCATTACATGGAAGGATTGCATGGATGCAATGCTAGATGACAATGGACTACTAGAATATGTCAAGACATACATTACAAAACTAGGATTAGTTGATGCCCATAACCTTGTTGAGTGGAAGAAAGGTGTAGTTAGAGACAGGAGGATCATCCTCAAGGGTGTGAGAGACAACATAGTCTCAAAATTACATGGAAAAAAAATACTCCATTAGCTATGTAGAATACCTTTAATGAGCCATTTGGAAATAACAACGAAGCCAGGAAACTTGATCTGATGAATAGATTGAGGATTGGAGACAAAGGATATGAGGTAATCTTCAGAGACGGGAAGACATTCCTCAAGAATATTGCTTCATGTAAAATCAAGCAATTTGGTGTCAAGATCGAGAGCTCTACACATTAGAGGAAGATGCATGCACAACCTTGAGGAGAAAGGTAAGGATTAGAGATGTTGTGGTTGAGAGGGAGCAAGATTTAGCTCTCAAGATGGAGCCTCAGGTAGCTAGCAGTTGGGTTGATCAGGAGGATGATGATGATGAAGAGAACCAATAGGAGACCTCCAATAAGAGGCTAGTTTGAGCTAAGTATGCAGAGGGAGAACATGCAACCATACATCCAGGTGTGAGTTGGGGTGATATAGAGCCCTAGTCCCAAGAGTTGCATAAATTTGGGCAAGGTCCATTAAGGCGTTCTCCTCATGGATCATTACCTTGACATGGGATCCCACAATAATCAGTAGTAAGAGGATCAATGTTACTCAGATATTTAGGAGTTTTAACAGCAGAGCAGGAGGCTCAGTAACAGAGTCATCAACAACACAGTTTTCCCAATAGACAGTTGCAGAGATAGTTGATTCAATTTTTTTGGAAGTTTAAGAGTTCTAGTTGTTACAGTAGCAGTAACAACAGTGAAAGGTGTTGTATGCAATACTTTCCATAGGTGTAGGATAAGGGTGGTTGATAATCCCTTTCTTGTTGAGAGAGAGTGTTGAAAAATGCAGCAAGAAGTCTCAATTGATTTTTCCTTGGTCAAATTGAGAAAAATCAAATTTCCACATCAACAGACAACTTGGATGCAATTAACTTGTGTGGCATGGCTTTTATCACTCAATTTACTCAATAAATTCAAGCTGGGGGAGTTAGATTTCAATTAAGCATGTGTGATTGCTAATTTGTGGCAATCAAGGTCAATTATTTCAAGTTGTTTTTAGTTAAACTAGTTCTAACGGACGGAGGGACTAGTGGAAGATCAGTTGTGCAGTGGGACTTCAATCTAACTCATTGATCGTTCGATTTAATTAATCAATCATACCAAAATAGCTAGTGCATGCAGAGAATTCAAGTTCCCAAGCTGTGGTGAAGATTCCAAGGCAGTTACGATTAATTATATACTAGATTGAGTGTATACTTCATGGTATTGGTCAGGTGATCAACCCCAGAGAATTTCCCAAATATTTTGGAGGAAATTCTTAAATAATATGGGCCTAATTTCCTCATGAATTGTGCAAGGAAATATGGGCTCAAGCATAGGCATAAATTGACTAATTCTGGGTCAAAACTTCTCAGTAAGCAGAGAGATAGGTTATGAACTTGCAGGTTGTGCTAAGTTGTGCAAAGCAATTGTAATACATCTCTATTCATCAAATTAATGCAAGCATGCATTGGGGTTTTTAGCAGATTTTTTTTCCCTAGGAAAAATACTATTTGCATGTATGATTTCTTATTGCATGTATGATATTTTTGTTCTAAATTGTGAATTAATGTCCGCAGAGCAGTAGACTAGGTTCATGTCTTGTGATTTTGATTAAAACTTCATAAGTAGTTGCAAATCTACACATAATTTCTACATGTGGAAGGATGAACCATCAACATTGAGAGTAGTCCATGGTATCCTATGCATGGTTTTGACAATATTTTTAACCAATACTATACCCTTCCTCATGCCCTATACAAACAAAAAAATGGATCAACATTATGAGGTATCAAAGGCATTGAACCCTAAAGCAGTAATAAATTAGTTTTGTGAAATATTGCAATAAGCTCCAGTAGTTATATCTGGGGTATTATTGTAGTGGAATTTTTTGGTGGTATGAAAATGTTAGATAATACCATCAGTATGGGCATAATTGCATACCTTACTCATAACAACAAGTAAACTAGTCACATTTCCACTAGTCTATTTCTTATGAAGTTCAAAAACTAATTTGCCTATAACTTGAAATCGATCAACTGGGTTTTTATTATTTTTTGAGAGCAAAAGTTTCATGTTGAAATCAACATGCTCACTAAAAGTAACCCATACCCAGATTGATGTTTGTGGGATGTATATTGTTATTCAGGCCTGTAGTGGCTTTATTTTGTCATTTACATCATTTTTAGTCAACAATATTATGAGGGATGTAAGGATACCATAAGATAATTGTGGAAGGCATATTATGTTTGCAAACTTCAAATTGCACTTCCAATTCTCCAATGCAATCCAATAAAGAAAGGTTTATTGGTTGTCCTCAAAGCTTATTCCAAATATTTCCATATAAATGGAATCTATTAGTAATTCCAAGGAAAAAGTACGGGTAAAATATGCCCATAGTATATTTAGATTGTTGTAGTTGACTTCCATTTATTGTTGTCATTATCAAAAGAACAACTTAGGTGTGAATATTTTCATTCCATGATTACAACCCTCCTCCAAGAATATATATATCCTAAAGTGATGTTAATACTAGTCACATATTGTAATAACCCATAGTTAGGCATATCTATAATGTAGAGATACCTGCCAACAAGAAAAGGCTTCAATTGCACCATTATAGGATTATTACATATTGGTGAAAGGTTGATTTTGTTGTGCTTAAGGAAGAAAAAGGAACACATGAATTAGAACTTATAGCAGGGTGACAACATATTCAAAGCATAAGAAGGAGCCATCACATTGAGATTTGTTTGACACACTAATTGTTGGGTTATCAGTGTCAATGCATGCACATGGTTTATTTTTCAAGTTGATGATCTTTTTGTTGTTTGTAGGGGGGAATTCTTTGTTGCGGTTGAATTGAAGAGGTAGGTGTTGCCACAAAAGAACCAACCACAAGAAATCCAACAACAACTTAAGTCTTATAGCCAAAATTTTGCAAGGACAGAGAGACCTAATTATAGAGTTCAAAAGCATTAGGTGCAAGGTTGCATCAGTACATGCAATATCTTTAGTTGGGGGGGTGTTGGATCATCAAAATTACCATTATTTCGCATCCTTTTACTAAACTTTTCCTTGACTTTCAATCATTCTTTGCTTATTTTTAGCCCTGCATTAGGACCTTTTAATGTTTATATGTGGGATTAGGATATTTTCCAATGCAATTATTTTAGTGTATTAAGTGCGTTGATGATTAAATATAAGAAAAATAACATTATTTCACTTATCTTTGAAAATTAGGTGAGTTTGGTGATGGTTACGAGTATACTTAGAGGTTCCAACAATGCACATTTTTACCACTTAGTCTCAAATTTTAATTTCGTATTCAATAATTGAAGATTTTCTATGCATCTAGGATCATTAATCAATCATCCAAGATAAGGAAAGAATTTTGTAGTTCATGAAGAGATTAATTGTGCATTTTTAGCAAATATCTTTGAGATATTCATGAGAAGATATCTAAGAATATTTATTTGCTAATTAATAGCAAATGATTGTAACCACATGAGAGATGTAGATTGTAATTAATTATTGTTACCCTAGTTTCAAAGAAAGTTTATGTATAAATAATGAATGCCTTCTCCATTCCAAAGGGACAACTCTTGGATCGTATGTCGAACTTATAATGGAATAGAATAAAACTTCCTGACATTTCTTTTCATATAATTTTTCATTCTCTAGTTTTAGATGTAATATGTTTTGATTTAGTTTATGACGTTATAGGGTAGTTTGCTTCCTTGTTCCTGGGAGATTGAGTTCACTCCAAATAGAACATGGTAGCCTTTTATTTCATTTAATATTCTCTTCTTTATTTTATGCAATCTTATTTCATTGTTCATTTCTAATTGATGCAAGATGTGGTGTGTTTCCTTTTATCAAAATATGCTAACAACAAGAGCAATAGTTCATGGAAAGTCATGCAAAGAGATAACCTATTGACAACAAGATGCTTCCCTAGTAGCATCAATAGTGGCAAGTACAGGAACATTACCAACAGTGATTATGCTTACTTTTCTTTCAACTTTCTCCTTGTAGGTTTCATATTCTCCTTAGTGTAGAACTCAAATTGAAAGCTTTGTTTTAAATTGTGATTTTGTTACTTAGGAGGATTCTTTTGATCATTAGTTGAAGTGGTGAACATAGTATTTTCGCAAGATTCGTCTAACCATATAGTTATATGAACCCCATGACCTGCATTTCTACCATTGAAACTACAATAGACCTTGATTAGAAGACTAAATTTGATTATGTTTTGTATGGTTTATGATTATTTAGGCATATTCTTCTGATCATTTGTTCCAATAGTGAATAGAGTATTGTCACAAGAGTCATCTAACAATAGAGTTAGATGAAACCCTATGACCTACATTGTTACCATTGAAGCTATGAGAGGCTTTGATTGGAAGACTAAATTTCATTTTACATTGGCATTGGATATGAATTTATGTTTATAAATGTTATTTTTGTTGGGTAGTTTATAAAAGAGGAGTTCCCTCATTGGTCCAATATTCTTTTATTATGAACACAATATTTGTTATATAATAGCCAAAATGTGCTTGTGAACTATAGTTTCATTATTCAATTCAAAGTAGCACTATATATTGGGTACCAACCTCTTTATAAGTTTTTCTTTTTTAATATAAATGAGTACTTTTGTACGAAATTCGCTCCCAATCATGGCAAATACCCAAGTGAATTACATTGCCATGATGCTCAAGGATATATGGGATATCTGATGTTATCTAATTTGCCTCACCCAAATTACACACCAAAAAAAAAACACCAACAACAAAACAAAACAAACAAACAAACATATCCTATCATTATTCTTATTTGTCGAGAGCAGTATATGAGGCAAAATTGAGACAAAAACATTTACATTGAAAACCAAACATTACAGAGCTAGTCAATCTAAAGGGTTTGTTGGTCAGTAGAGATCGATATCCAGAGGATTTTCGACCAGGGAGTTGTCTAGCTGAGTGCTTTGTAATTTGAGGTATGAGATGATGTTGCAAAGTGCATCAACTTCATCTTCTAGGTGTGATATTCACTACTAAAGAGCCACTAGTATGTCATAGGTGTTGTAGTTTGAGGACGATTATTGATACAACATGACATGTAGATCATAAAACTCATTGCTAATGGCCACATGCTCCTTTTTACAATATTCATGTGAAAAATTTTGAATCTTTACAAATAGAAATCCTACTACAATTATTCGTTTAACATCTCCTACTTGTTATTTCATTCAACAAGTTATTTAGTTTCATAAACAGTGATGAAAACACTACTGTAGACTGCACTGACATACAGATCATAAACTAAAATAATAGATGAGACAAACACACAAGGGTCACCATTATTTTTGGATAACATGTCCTTGGAAAAACCCAATGTGGGAAAACTGGTGCAACAAATAAAGGGTTTGTATTATCAAGCAAGCATAATCTTAGTACAACAGGTTGACTCTTACGCCGACTAAACTTATAGAGAAATTACGGCAACAAGAAATGCATACGAGGGTTTACCTTGTTCCCCAAGTCACAGCTAATCCATTGAGCGATCTAGCTCCTCCCGGTAGATACTGTGAAGTCCCTACGCAATCACTATGTGGGCCAACGTCTTTCCATCAGAAGACTGTGTCACCCCTTCTGCTGGATCGATTTGTTGGAGGAAGACTGTTGTTCATCCCTCCCTACGCATAACCTCACTTCTCCAACAAAATGTTGGACTTCGTATGAATGCTCTACACTGCCACTGCAAGAGGCCCTCCTGACATGCGTCAGCTCTACGTGAGCCCCTCCTGACATGCGTCAGCTCTACGTGAGCCCCTCCTGGGTTGTGTAGGCATCTAGGTTGCCTCCCTGATGCTTAGGCTGCCTCTCTGCTACATACTCTTTGGCTTAGAACTTCCTCTTCGATCCAAATCTCTACTTTTGTCCCTCCCACTGCAACTCAGATCACTGGTTCGATTTTCTCAGCAAACCACTCCCTAGAAAAATCAAACTGACTGATTAACTTGGTGTATCTCCAACTGACCCTCAAGCCCCGTCTTATACTTTTCCTGTTGATGAATCAACGGCTGAGATTAAGTCCCTAATCAACAGATAAGATTAAATTAGACTTGATCTTCGTCACTTAGAAGCTTCTCACCCATATTTTCATTAATATCCATTAATATTTTTATTTTCCTAAATTTAGACTTAGGAACCCCATTAAAAATATTAATTATTTTAATAAAATGCAATCTGGGTGGAGTTTCACTAAACGATTGCTGGGACTTGGAGATCTCATCTTTTCTAGCCCCTCCACAAAATTTCGGAGCTAGAGCACATCTGACTCTACCCAAAAACAACACTCCCTCTTAGCGAGGAATGTGCTCTAGCTATACTTCCCAATAGAAGTGTCACACTGATCCATGGCATCGGTCCTCTGTGTTGTTTATGCTCAGCCTGCTACCCTTCATCCACTACACTGTTGCAACCTGTACTGCTTCCCATGACAACGCCACTGCCACCGTTGCATTTGTACGACAACTCCCCCTCAATATGATGCATCATGTTGCCCATAACACTGTCATGACTAATTGTTGCACTGCAACTCAGTTGCTGAGAAGTAAGCAACTGAAAAAATCACCCAAAAGTTGACATGTTGGTTAGTCTGGATACCCCGTGATGCTGAAGCTACCTCTGCTGCTAATCTGTTCTGACCCTCTCGTGCTACTACATTGTTGTTGTATTTGCTCTGTGCCTTCTGCACTACTGCAACACTCCACTGCCTTGTTTCAAACTTTGACACTCTAGCTTTGCCACTGTTGCTCCATCATCCCTCGCATCAACTGACTCCCATCATTCTGCTACTGTCATTAAGGGCTCCCGTAGTCGTATGTGATCCAAGAGTTTGGGAACCTCAAGGATCCTGCCCTCTATGTAGTCCTCCCGACTACAACTCAATATCTCCCCACCTCTTCTCTAGAGGTGCATGAGCACTCATAGCACAATCCTTATGATCGTCCTCCTTGTCAGCTTTCGTTGGAGCAGCCTTTGAGTCATACTTCTCTTCCTTGCCCTTCTTCCGAGGGAACTGTGGCAAAATATCCCAATTCCCTACATCTGAAGCATCTGACTTTGGATATGTATTTCTTTTTCCTCTTCTACTGCCCTTGTTGTCATGTTGATATGAAATTTGCATCCTCCTATTCCTCCTTTTTGGCTCTGACTCCTTTGCCGCTACTTCCCGCCTTAGTTAACCGTTTGATCTCTTCTTGTCGAAGAGCTACCCCCATCTCCTCCCAACTCGGGAGAGAATCCCTACCTAAGATGCTTCGGACAAAGATCTCCCAGTGTTCAGTGACTGCATTCAGGTCAGTCCTTACCATGAACTCAGGATTTGGTGTAGACCCCACGGAAGTCAGCTAGTCATGAATCCCTTGCAACCTAAGAAGGAAGGGATCGATTTCTTCTCCCTTCTGGATCTGATAATGTCTCAACTGGTTCTCAAGCAACATCTTCCGTTGAACAGAAGTTCCCTCATACAAGGTGGTTAAGGCCTCCCACATCTCACTTGTTGTGTCCTTCTCAGCATTATATGGGACCACATGATCCTTGACCCCATCCAAAATCATGCACTTTGCCTTCGCTTGAGACTCCTCGTATTTCTTGAGAGGATCAGCATCGACCAGAACAACAACCACCTTCAAGGCATAATCTTTGATGCGATTCTTGTCCAAGACTACCAGGATCCTGGCCTCTCAAATGACAAAGTTGGATGCTCTATCCAATTTTTCATGATCCCTCAGTCCATTAATTGCCATCTCTGCTCAAATGAGTATCAAACAGGTTCTCTTCTCCCTCTCTCATTGTTGCCCCAGCAAGGCTGGAATCTAGATTTCTTTGGAGCTAGAAATCCTCTAAGGAACAAGCTCCTTCTAGACTCCCTCTAAGTCTTGGTTTCCTTCACGGAAATCCTCTACCAAATAATGTCAAATCATCCCTTCCCAATCCTCCTTTGTTGTTGCTCAGCAACCCGGATCTAGATTTCTTTGGCAAGAAATTTGTTACGGCAATGGCTCCCTCTACCTCAGTTTCATCTCCACGGACATTGTTTTGCAACAACATCAACAACGTCCCACCAACACCTCAGATCATATCTGCACTGCTCCTTCTGCCCCAACAACTGAAGAATCTAAGCCCCTCTAGTTTTTCACAGTCACTGCGTGAGCTAGATCAGCTCCTCTTGGCCACTACGTCACTCCTTCCTGGTCCATAAAGATGATGTGGTTCTGCATGAGCCTGATCTGCCCCTCTCTGCTTATGCACTAGACCAGAAAGTTGACACAATGTGGGCTCCTTCCAACTACTGTGTCACCCTCTCCTAGCTCATAATTTTGATGCAGGCAATGTGTGAGCCTCTGCGTCACCTTTTCTGCACTATGTCAGCCTTCCTCTATGTTCTCTGGCTCTAGAACAACATTGTCACTTGGGACAACTACCTCTCTACAATAGATTTGCTAGATCTCCTAGTCGATGGCTTCAGTATTCTATGACCTGCAATGCTTTGATACCATGTGAAAATTTCTGAATCTTTACAAACAGAAATCCTACTGCAGTTACTGGTTTAACATCTACTTGTTATTTCATTCAAAAAGTTATTTAGTTTCATAAATAGTGATGAAAACACTAATGTAGACTACATTGGCATACATATCATAAACTGAAACAATAGATGAGACAAACACACAAGGGACACTGTTATCTTGGACAACACATCCCCAGAAAAACCTAATGCAGGAAAACTGATGCAACAAATAAAGGGTTTGTATTATTATGCAACCATAATTGAGTACAATAGGTTGCCTCTCACACCGACTAACCTTATAGAGAAATCACGATAGAAAGAAATACATACGAGGGTTTACCTCATTCCCCAAGTCACAGCTGATCCAATGAGCGATCTAGCTCCTCCTAACAAATACTGTGAAGTCCCTACGCAATCCCTACGTGGGCTAGCATCTTGCTTTCAAAATACTGGTCACCCCTTTTGCTGGATTGATTTGTTGGAGGAAGACTATTGTTCAGCCCTCCTGGCTCAGAACCTTGCTTCTCCAACAAGATCTCGAACTTTGTACGAATGCTCTGTAATATTTCTAATGGAAGATTTGCAGTGATAACAAAGGAAAGTAATAACATTCACAATAAAATTTTATTTTAGTAAAGGAACATATGAACATAAATTTCTCATCAACACCCAACTCGACTCATTTTTCATTAATAAATAAACTGGAGTACAATAAAAGTTGGATTGGGTGCACCTGGGCTTGCACAAGCCAAGCTACAAGCCTTACGTGATCAATACAAAGTGCCCAACTACTACGAATTTGCTGCTCCTAGAAAATTGAATTGTCCCCTCAAAACTGCACTACTAGCTTACTTCAAGCTCTGATTTACCCCCTCAAAACAACCCAAAAATTTCTGCAACTTTGGGGATGTGCTCATCTCCAAAAACCCAGAAAAAACCAAGAAAGGGTTTTCCCTGGTTTTGACCTGCCAAATTCAATCCCTTGGGGATTGGCCGAGATTTTCTACACTGTTGGTTGACTTGGACCCTCAAAACTGCCCAAAAATTTATGTAAATTTAGGGTTGTGATCCTTGTCAAAAACCCCCGCAAAACCCAGAAAGGGTTTTCTCTGGTTTTGACCCTCCAAATTCGACCCCTTGGGGATTGGCCCTCCTCTAATACTATAACTCATTGCATGTAACTGGAACAGTTGTAAATTTCTACCACAAAGTAAGGAAACCCCCCCAAATTGGACTCCCAACAATTTCCCCACAACCCAGCTCCCCAATCCTCCTGTTAAGCCTCCTTCCAAGTGACCCCCACTGGTGACTGCGCAGTCCTGAGTGAGGATGACCTAGGCCCTTTAACCAACAGCTCAACCTAGATATTTTATTGGCCTTCCTACTATAATCTCTCCTATCCTACGTGGCAACTCAATGTGGATACCTCCAGCAACCTTCCCAATTGAATTCCTTGACTCTCCTGCTCCACCAAACACGTAGTCTCTCCCACTTCATCCCTAGCTGCTCCCAAACTATGTCCTTACTGGCTAAGGCAGCGTACCCCACTGCTAGGTGATCTTCTCTCTATCTCCAATGGGAAATAAACCCCTCCTAGGGTGGCACTTGAAGTCCACCGAAGAGAGGGATGAGCTTCACTCCTTGGGAAGCTCCTGCGCTAAACAGCACTTATAACTTAGCTAAACAACCAAAGCAACAATGAAATTGTCAAATCATCAAAAGGCCCCAAATTATGCTCACTTCCTTCTATTTATTCTTTCTCCCTTGGGCTCCACGTGGGTCCCATCAAATATTTAGATCCCCCACTTAGGAAAATCGAGCTACCTCCAAGGGGTGCATATTTTGGGAGGGTGGGTGGTCCCCACAATCCACTAAAAGGCACATCGACCCCCTTTCTCCTAAATTCTTCCATCAAAATTGCCAAAAATGGTTTCTCCTCACCTCGGGAAAACAATTAGGAAGGGACATTACATGCTATGCACTGCCACTGCAAGAGACCCTCCTAGCAAGCGTCAACTCTGCGTGAACCCCTCCTGGGTTGTGTAGGCCTCTGCGCTGCCTCCCTGATGCTCAAGTTTCCTCTATGCTATGTACTCTTTTCCTCAGAACTTCCTCTCCAATCCAAATCTCTGCTTCTACTGCTCTCACTGCAACTCGGATCACTGGTTCGATTTTCTCAGCAAACCACGCCCCAAAAAAATCGAACTAACTGATCAACTTGGTGTATCTCCAACTGACCCTCAAGCCCCCTCTTATACTTTTCCTATTGATAAATCAATGTCCGAGATTAAGTCACTAATCAATGACTAAGATTAAATTAGACTTGATTTTCATCACTTAGAAGCTTCTCACCCATATTTTCATTAATACCCATTAATATTTTTATTTTCCTAAGTTTGACTTAGGAACCCCATTAAAAATATTAATTCTTTTAATGAAATTCAATCCAGGTGGAATTTCACCAAACAATATCTGGGTCTTGGAGATCTCATGTGTTTTAGCCCCTCCAGAAAAATTCGGAGCTAGAGCACATCCGATGCCACCCAAAATCAAGAGTTCACACATTGTAGAGTACAATGAATTAGAAGTCGAAGAGCACACAATAATGACGCAATAATGATGACATCGAGTAGGAATTGCTTTTCCAATAGGGTAAAATGAGAGATATGACCACAAGTTACCAATATAACTCCCATGTTTAATAAATCCTCGACTGACCAACCAGAAGGCATAAAATGAGGTGAGACGACTACTTAAATAAATAGAACCAAGAGGGGAGGGGAAGGTCGCTCTCAATTAGACCACAGTGACCATAATATGGCTAGAATATGAGACAAAGAAGGAAACTACACACAACCCAATTCACACATTGTTAAAGAGAATGAAAATTACCAAGCTTACCTCTAAACCAAAGAGGTTGGGACGCGAAACCACCCAGCTGCAGTGGTGTTGGTTCCACACTTAGCTTACATAAGAGAAGAGAACATGATACATAGTCAGAAGCTCATCATTGAGCTTCCATAATTGCTAGTGCTTGGATGCCACCCTTAACACAAGATCTCTCCGCTACAAATTCCACATAGAACTATAGATGCAGAGCCCACACAATTCACAATACATTCGTTTGGATGAGTTTCCACAACCATATTTATTCTCATGGCATCCTGAGTGTCGCGCTTGAGCCATCAATTCCACATCATTGCTTCTAGTTGCTTGATACAAAATAATTATCAAAAATCAATTTGAGGAGATGCACTTCTTGTAGACCATGTGCTCAAGATTGAGAGGAGGTCCAATCCACACTGGTGAAATTAAATTAGGCATGCTTGCAGAGATGCAACCAATATTCCCTAAGGACTGGAATGTGGGAAAATCTAATCCACACTAAATCCATTAAATGAGGCATGTATGCATGAGTTTGTCGACCATATGACGCCACATTGAGTTGACAAGGGACATAATTTGATAACATTAGATGGCCAACATAGGCATTTATACCATGGTTCAAGAGAACATAAGCAACAAGGGAATGAAGGAGGGGAGGCAGGGATCAGAGGGGATGCATAAGTTCAAGACGAACATAAATAAGATTAATAGGCATAAGGGGACAAACCATAGGCATTTTAAGGGATATGGATATACTCATTGGAACCATTGATTTCTGCATATCCTTCACTCAAAAAGCAAGCCTTATTGACTTGAAGATCTGTTTCAGGTTTAAGATTATGGAGGATGTGGAAGAAAGAAGAGTTGGAGAAGGATACTTTTGATTCAATGATACAAGAGGCTTAATGTTTTATCTTTTGGAGTAGTTCTCCTTCTCATAAATCGAATAATCAAAAAATAGTCACCCAAAATGATGATATCTTGGATTCCATGTCTTTGCACTAACATTATCCCTAAGTAGAGCCCATACATTTCCGCCGAGTTGTTGGATTTTTGACACAGTCCCCACGCGAATCTATCCACAATGTTTTCTTTAGGATTTAGTAATATCCCTCCCCATCCTACCACCCCTAGGTTGCGCTTTGATCCACCATCAATTTGGAGGATCCATTTTTGAGCTTGAAAATGCCACTCAAAAAAGTCGTAAAGAGAGAGATGAAGCATCCAATCAAAATTGGGCTATCACTGACCAGAAGATGAAGTGCTAAAAGAATGGGGGGGAGAGGGCAAGGGAGACAACCAATTCTACTCTATAGGAACCAGGGAAGGGGGATTGAATTCAAAGCAAAAGGAGAGGGATTTTAATGTAGTGGATCGAGTGAGGGTGGAGACATTTTTTAAAATGGCACGATTTCTAGAAAGCCATATTTTCCAGTAAAGGACTTTAGGAAGAGCATTCTAGATCACTTTAAAGGATGATTTGGTCTTAAGGGAGCCTGTATAGGAATTACTCCGTGACAGATTTTTTTTGGATACTAGGAGGCCATTGGGTTCTAGAAAGTAGAGGCCCAAGGGCAATGGCCCAACGGTCTTAGTGTACGAGCAAGAGAGAAAAAGGTGAGGGATTGAATCCTCCAATTTTCATAAAGGGAACACCTTGAGGGGCCAACAATGCCACGCTTTCGGAGATTTTTAGCTATTAAAATTTTATTTATGCATCAGAACCTAACATAAATTGTTTATCTTGGGGATTGCATTGTCTCTCCAAAGTTTGTCCCATATAGAGGACTTCACTGGAATCTATGACAGGAAAAGAAGAGTAGAATATCCATCGTTGACTAAATAAGAGGAAGACTTCCACCCAAACTTGTCAATTGTAGATTAGTAGAGTGGGGCACATCTAACTGATTTACTTTGCATAATTCTGCAGCATGGTTTAAGAATCTTAGGGACATCCTATGGCTTTCGGTTCTTCCAGAGGCCTGTTGCATCCGAATTTGAGAATTGAGTAAGTGTTTCTATTCCTATCTGCCTAAAGTACTCCCAAAGGGTCCAAACAACCTCCCCTTGGCCTAGCGGAGGACAACCCAAGATTAAGTCTTCCCAAAGTTTGATTTTGTTTCCATTGATCGAAATCCAACAAAGATGATCATTAAGTATGAAGGTAGATGAGGCATTTAATATCCAGATCGAGGATCCTTGACTAGCCACACTATCCAACGTGCAGAGATTTTTTGCTTGCATATACTTAGCTTGTCGGACTTGAACCCACCACAGGTTTGGTTGAGTTTTGAGCTTCCAATATAGCTTTTCTCCCATCACAATGTTAACCAAAGAGGGATCCCAAATACCTAGTCTACCGTGGAGCTTAAAAGCTGTGACAATGTGCCAATTCACTAAATGGAAATTTCTAGTGTCTAACTTATCCTCTTCCCAAAAAAAATTCTTGACATAGACTCCTATTTGATTCAGCACATGCTTCTGAGCAACCAGAGAAGATAATTGATATGTGGGGATGGCAAAGAGCACTGCTTTTACCAATATTCTTCACCCTACAACATTAAGCCAATGAGCTCTCCCATTATCCAATTTGGCTTTGATTTTATCTAAAATGTTTTACTAAGATTTGGGAGATAATTTTAGAAGATAAATTGGAACCCCTGGGTATTTAAACTCCTTACAGTCTCCAACCACCTTGTAGCCTAGAATGTCTCCAATTTTTTATTTCTTTTTGTGCAATGGAGTATTCCATCTGAAGATATGACTTTTAACAACACTTGTTAATCCCCTAGAAGCAAAGAGGATTTTATCCATTACTGATTTAAATATTTTTGTTATCAATAATGCGGGCCCCCCTAATAGGATGGTATCATCTGCAAATTGATAATGGTTGATTCTTTTTGTCCTAAAATGTAAATCTAATACCTAGGATATTAAAAGAAGTCCTTTCAAATTACAGGTGCCGAATTAGTGAATCTACCACGATGATGTACAAAAATGGTGAGAGTTGGCAAACTTATCTCAGGCCCCGAGTAGCTTTGAAAAAAATTGCCACTCACCCATTCACTAAGGGAGCAATCCAAGGAGAGCCAATGTAAAGTGCCACCCACTATATAAATAAGCCCATATTTTTCATTACTTCAAAAATATATTCATGGTGAACTCGATCAAATGCATTAGCCATGTCCAATTTTCTGATCATACCCTGATCCCCTCGTTTCCAACTAGAGTCTACAACCTCTTAAATTAGGATTATATTGTCAAAAATATTCTTTCCGTGGACAAAACCTCCTTGAATCACTAAAATGAGTTGGGGAAGGACTTTTTTGATACGGGAAACTAGAATCTTCGAAATAATTTTACAAGAGACATTGCAAGGGGAAATCAGATGGAAATGGGAAAAGGAAGAAGGATTCAATTATTTTGAGATTAATGCCATGAAGGAGGAGTTGATGCCTCCACCAATATAGAGGTGTTTTAGAGAATATCTAATCATTCTGCATAAGTCCTTACCAATTACGTCCCATAATTTATAATAGAAATTAGTAGTCAATCCATCAAGGCCGGAAGCCTTATCTGGATGAAAGGAAAACACCGTGTTCTTGATTTGTTCGATTGAGAGCTCAACTATGAGATGGGAGTTCATATCTTCCATGATTATATTGGGAACATGTTCAAGCATGTAATATTTATTAGCATGATCTCTTAGGCGGTTTTCTTGATACATATTACTATAGTGAGTTGTGGCGATGTCTTTGATGGCTTGGAAGTTTGAGACCTTATGCCCTTGAAATTGGATTTTTGATATATTATACTTGCTTTCTCTAAATTTTACTTGTTTATGAGAAAAATAGTGTTTTGATCGATCGCTTGAAGCCAAACACCATGTGACTTGAGTAACCAATACTCTTATTCTTTCTTTAGGAGCGAATAGTAGGTCATAAAGGTTTCAACTTCTTGCTACAAGACATCTCAGGCGACCATTTCAATTTTGAGCTTCTCTTGAATAAAGGCCATTTGTTACTCCACTTCTGCTATTAAATGTTGGCATTCAATCTTCCCATCCTTTAGCAATTTCTTAATATTATGTTTGAGTCATTTAATCTTAGTTTCCCACATCATAATTGGGTTTCAATCCACCCATTCAAACCAAGACGACTGAATCAAGTCATTGAAACTAGGGGAGAGATACCAAATCGGGCAAAAGTGTAAAGAGATGGGGCCATAGTTCAAGGGGGACAAAAGATTTAGGCGAATGGGGCAGTGATCATAATTGAGCCAAAGAAGAATAGAGGAATGTGTAGAAAGGTTTAGGAAGAGGAGATTGTCATAGGCTAAGAAGCGATCCAATCACGCAACTATATGACCAGGGCTAGAGCACTTGTTGCTCAAGGTATAATGAAAGCGAAGAGTTTTAACATCAAAGAGGTTGAGAGACTAGATAAAGTCTTCTATTTCCTCCTGGAAGGGGTCCCTGACCAGGGACCCCCCTCTCTTTTCCTTGTGATTCATAGTGGTGTTAAGGTCCCCTCAAAAATATGGTTCTGACCAAACTATGTCTTTTAAATCAATTAGAGTTTTCCAACACTCGTTTTTCTTTCTCTAAAGTGAACCAACATGAATAAGTTTATTACAATACATACATGATGCATGTCTAGTATCCTGAAGGAGGTCACTATCTAGTGAGTAGTTTTCATGCATGCAAGAGTTGAAGTTGATTTGGGCCCCATAATGTGCATAGACCTCCAGATGCACCACGTCATCCAATTGTTGCCATATTGCTTTTGCCCTATATTTTGCTTTGCTTAGATGAGAGTTCACTCTTGCTCATTTTAGTCTCTTGGAAGAGGTCCACCTAGGGTTTTTCTTTGAGAATCATTTTTGCTTCTTCCGTTCTTTTTTTTTAGATCCAAGGCATATACAATTTAAGGAGATTATATTCAATATTTACTTTTGGAGGTGAAAATCCCCTTAACGGGGCCTGTCGATGCTCTGCCCCTCCCCCCCCCCCCCCCCCCCCCCCCCCCCCTTTTTTGCTTCCATGATTTGCTAACTTATGGGGATGGTGTCCTGATAGCCAATTTCTTTATCTTTCTTGGTTTGCTTCGTTCCTGATCTCTTTATTACGATTTTGTGTCCTGGTGAATTAGTTCTCTTGTATGGGTTTTTTTTTTTTTTTTTGAATTCTCATCCATTGAGCTAATATTAATTATTGGCCCAACAATTTTCCTTAATGAGAGAAATTCATCGTTGTCCTCTTCAGATTTCTCTTTAGAAGTGCTACTTGATCTTTCTACAAAGGGAGGGATTTCACCGGGGATTTCCCTTGGGTTTGAGAAGACATGAGATCGTGTTGGGGACTAGTTTCTTTGGTGACTAGATATGAGGGTTTGCCTTCTTATGGTGTACTAGGAAAAGTTGCATACTAGTATCTCATGGTTCCATAACTTCCCTCTCAGCTAGGTCCACTTGAGGAGGGGCGAGAGGACCATGGACCTTGGTCATCTTTAGGGGGAGCTTTATCTAGGGCCAGACCTGGTTGGAGTTATTATTGATTCATGCCTTTTATCTTTTAGCTTACTTCCATTTTCATTATGTTCGCCTTGTTGATCCTGGGTTGCTTGCATTTTTGGGCATCCCTAGCAAAGTGCCCATATTTGTGGCAAACTTACAATTTAAAGGGAAACTGGTCATAGCCCACCTCTTGCACATGAGTCTATTTATCCATGCAAATATTGACTACCATTGGTATCCCTTTGTCCAGATCCACCTCCACACATATACATGCACAAGCAAAGAGACAATCTCTTGGTTATTCATAATCAATGTATTTACCCAACGAGTTACCAATCAATCTAAAGGTTGCATCATTCTAGAAGTGGAGAGGTAGATAGGGAAGTTTAAACCAGACTGCGACTGTAGTGGGGATGTCACATTCTAGGTTAAAATTAGGGTTCCAGTGGCCAAGGTAGAAACATTGAGTTCCCATGAAATACAGACTGCTTCTAAAGTTCCTATCTCGATAAGCTTTATTCTCAAAGTAAAAAGTAAAAAATCCATTACCACAAAAGTAAGAAAAACCTCTCCTTTGATGAGGGGCTTCTAGTTCTTCTCAATCCAGGTCCTAGTAGAGTGAGGCGAGGCCAAAGGCCCATGAATTGGATGATTAAGCCCTGATCAGTAAGGAGAGCGCAAATTCAGGCTTGCGGGGCATTAATATAAATTTTTGGGATATCATCAAGTTTTTTCATGAAGTGAGAGGGACTAGACTTCTAAAAATTAGGACCGCTGGAAACCAAGGAGTTGAAAGTCGCGATCTCCCTCATGTGTGGAGAGTCTTAGGCCAACCTAGTCAATGAAGGTTCTTTCAAATTTGGAAATTGCATGACAAAAATAAAAATTATGTTTAAGGAAACCATAAAACTAAGTTTTATGCTTAAAATTCACCTCTAATTTGACCTAACTTCTATTTCATCAATTAGAATATTATTATGAAATAAGTCTTAAGGTATACAATGACGATCGATGTTTGCTCTGTGTGCGAGGAGCCACATACAACAGTAGACTAGTGCATCTGAGGTCAGCAGGAGCGATCGAGAGTCTTGGGCATGCGTGAGGAGCCACAACCACACAGTGAGACTACGGACAAATCCAGCGCCATGGCCCCAGCAGGGGGACGTGAACTGGATCCTCCCCTTCCACCTGAGCTAGTTGCATTCCGGGATCTGGTTGTGGTGGCTAACAAATGGCTAACAATCGAAAACCAACAGAAGTTTGTCAAAAGAATGGATTCCATCCCCACAATTGCTCTGCCAACTGAAGAACCCTACAAAACAACATTTAACCTAGAAGAAAGAGGGCTTATTGGATAGTTCACTGGGCTATGGCCCTCACCTAAAGCTGTAGATTCCTGGGTGCAAAGGAACTGGCGATCTCTGGTCAAAGAAGGTATTAAAAGTCACTTCGTTGGCAAAGGCTTCTTTGTATTCATATTTGAAGCGACAAAAGACATGAACCTCATATTCAGAAATGACCCATATTTCATGGGGCCTCAGGGTTTGTACCTGAGTCAATGGACTCCAGACTTCGATCCGACACAGGATGTGCCCTCAGTTGTCCCTGTATGGGTGCGCTTTCCCCATTTATGTCTACATTACTGGAATCCCAAATCCTTAGAAACCATATGCAATAAACTTGGAAAATACATCGATCAAGCAGAAATAAGGGACCAATACTCCTCTGTGAGAATTTGTATAGAAGTAGACCAAGAGGAAGGTCTCCCTGAAGCTATTAAACTCACGGTGGCTGACTGGACTTACATACAAGTGTTAGATTACGAGCAACTCCCATTTAAATGACGACATTTGCATGGTTATGGGCACTTTGCCAGGAATTATAAAAAGAAAATAGAGGATGGGGCTGAGAATGTGAAAGGAGATTAATGGACTCAGGTCCAGAAACTAGGAATAGCTAAGCAAAGCAATAGGAACAAAGGGAAAGTAGTGCTCACGAGGAGGCGTTCTCCTCCAGAAGCCCAAGCAGAGGGAAGCTCAATCCCACCAACAACAAACATACCCACAAATCCCTTTGAAATACGTAGTACACCATAAAAACTCCAAGATCCAGCAGATAAAAAGGCTGAACAACAAACCATCATCATGGAAGAAAACAAAAGGAAAGAGAAAACAAGCCCTCTCCAAATCGGAACTCCAAAAGGTGTCTCTAGTTCCCCAACCTATGCAGATATGACAAGGAAAAAGAACCCAGAGATCTCGGTATCCTCGGAAGATGAGACAATTGAGAGGCCCTCGAAAAGAGGGGAGGAAATCCCACAGAGAGGCTAGAGAAGAAGAGGCAGAGAGACAAAAAATGCATGGCAACCAGCCCATGATTGAGATGTCTATCGGCACAAATACTATAACCAAGCCTCCCAAGGGAGGAACTGTTCCACCCTCTGCCAGTAAATAATGCAATTAGTCTCTTTGAATTGCAGAGGACTAGGGAATCCCTCTAAAGCTAAAGCAGTCAAGAACCTATTGAAATAGGAATTTCCTGAGATCCTCATGCTCCAAGAGACTAAAATAGAAGGCAAAGCCCTTCTGGAACTCAACAAAGTAAAATGGAAAACAAAAGTTGGAAAAATTGTAAGTGCTAGAGGTAAATGTGGTGGGCTAGCCACTCTCTGGGAGGATGACAAGTTTCAACTTGAGAGCTCCTTTCAGACGCAGCACTAGATTTACACCGAACTCTCAAAACCTCCCAAGTAAGATTAACTTTTCTCTCTTTAGTCTTTATGTACCTGTCCTCTATGCAGAAAAGAAAGAATGTTGGAAAACCTTGACCGATTTCCTTGAAGCCTACTCCTTCAAGAATATAATTCTTGCGGTAGACTTCAATATAATCATCAACCCAAAGGAAAAAGAGGAGGAACCAATAGTAGGGACCACTTCCTACCCATGGTGGAAGACCTTATTCAACAATGGGATTTACTGGAGTTGGGGTGGAGCATATTTCAGCCCGGTTGGACATATTCCTACTTCAGAGAACCTTCCTCTCCAAGAAGAAGATCATTTCCACAAAAATTCTTCCAAAGTGGACTTTAGATCATAAAACCATCCTCCTTCTGTTGGAAGAAGAAGAAAATCTGGGGCCAATCCCCTTCCGTTTCATCCCTCTATGGGCAAACAAAGAAGGGTTTATCGATACAGTCAAGAAGGCCTGGTCTGTCCATGTTCTCGGATCGCCCAGCTATGTCTGGGAGAAAAAGATAAAAGCCACCAAATCAGCCTTGAAGTAATGCATAAAAAAGCCCACAGACTCCCCCACTAGTCATAGAAAACATAACACAATGCAGTTGTTGGATCTGCAAATGGGCCTGGAGATGCAAGACATTATCTACTTAGAAATACAGAGCGAACAAAAACTCCAAATTAGCACCCTTCAATCATTCAGAGAGGAGGAAGAATCCCTGAGGTTCAAATCACGCAATCTCTGTCTTGCGTCTGAAGAAAAAAATTCAGCCTTCTTTCACAAGCAAATTCGAACTCGTCTTTCAGCAGTTGTACAAAGAAGAAGGTGTGGAGAATGATGAGGAAGCTCAAGACCTCCTCAAGCACGTTCCAATGCTGGTTAATGAGGAGGATAACTCAACTCTCCTGAAGCTCTTCTCTGAAGACGAAACCATCAATGTCATATGGAAGATGGAACCAGACAAAGCTCTAGGACCGGATGGGTTCTCCATACACTTTTATAGAATCTATTGGGACATCATCAAGGCTGATTTGTACCAAATGATCAAATGCCTCCTCCGAAAAGCCGAAGTGGGAGGAAGCACAAACTCCACTTTCCTAGCTCTAATCCCCAAAGAAGCCAACCCAGTGGCATTTGACCGCTTCAGGCCAATGTCGCTATGTAATGCATCCTACAAAATTCTCACCAAGCTACTTGCAAATAGAATAAAGTCGCTACTAGAAAAACTCATCTCACCTAACCAAGGAGGGTTTGTCAAAGGCATGCATTTCTTGGACAACATGATACTGGTGCAGGAAATCATCCATTCTAGCCATCAACGCAAAGAGCAAGGTATGCTCATCAAGCTTGACATGACAAATGCCTTTGACCAAGTAAGGCACTCTTTCCTCCTCCAAGTTCTTTCTGCATTTGGTTTTAGTTTTGAATTTATAAAATTGATTAAAACATGTATTGGAGAACCTTGGATAGCCCCTCTAGTAAATGGCAAGCCAACAAAATACTTCAAAGCTTCGAGGGGCATTAGACAAGGCTACCATCTATCCCCCTTCATGTACATTCTGATGGCAGACTCCCTGAGCCGTAAGCTCTTAGCAAAGAAGCTCAATGGGACTCTTCCAAGCATCAGGGCGATAAACAGAACATTGCCAATCAATCATGCCTTGTTTGTCGATGACTCTATCCTTTTGGGAGGAACCTCCATTAAAATAGCAAGGGCCTTCAATGGAGTAATCCAAAGCTTCTGAAGAGTCTCCGGGGCTATGGTCAATAAGAGGAAAAGTGCAGTGTATGGCTGGGTGGTAGACCAACAAACTATTCTTAGGATTGCTCAAGCCCTGGGCTTCACTGGCTATGTCTCTTGGGAAAAATTCAAGTATTTAGGCATGCCTTTAACATTGGGAACCAACAAGGCCCCTTGTTGGATAGAAATCATCAGAAAAATCAAGGTAAAAATGACTGCATGGGGCGGGCAATGGCTTACCACAGCCGAGAAGCTCACTCTTGTTAAGTCAGTTCTCCCATTCCTTCCTATCTACCAGGCTTCGTTCCTTTTAGCCCCAAAAATGATCACTGAACAACTAGCTAAGTTGATTCAAAATTTCCTACGGCAAGGAGGAAAGGGGAACCAAAAAAAAATTCATCTTGTAAGCTAGGACACAATGAAAAGGCCAATATCTAAAGGTGGACTACAGGTAAGAGATCCCGAGTTCGCCACTCTGGCTTTAGGAGGTAAGATTCTTTGGAAAATCTTCTAAAATAAAAGACATCATGTAAATCAAGTTCTAATTAAAAAATATCTGCACGGACTCTCAATAAAGAATATGGAAGAAGGAGCTTCCAACAAAGGAACCATGCTGTGGAATCTATGCAGCCAAGCTTGGGAGTCCTTTAAAGACCAACTCTATAGAATCCCAGGAAATGGGAAAAGAATTGGACTGTGGGAAGACAAGATCATGGGCCTCCAACCCCTAAATCTTGCACCGGATATTGTAGACTTGCGTAACTAGCTCATCCAAAAAGGTATCCACAAACTTGGTGACATATGCACTTGGGATTCTGTGGGGAACTTGAATAATTGGGCTCTCCACCGACCCCCTGACTGGATGCTCCCTCAACTCCATCTCCTTCTAGTTAAGCTCTTTGGTTTGGCTCCTGTGCATCTCCATTCGAGGGACAAGTGGGGCTGGGGGACGACCACAACATATGCAACACGATAGGGCTTTGCATCTCTTCAAGAACAACCGCATCAGATCCACTCTACAAAGCTTTGGCAGTAAGTTTGGGACCCATTTGGCCTCCCAAAAATCAATTTCTTCTATTGGACTCTCATGCACAGAAGGGTCCTCACTGGAGATAATTTAGAGAAATGGGGAATTATTGGACTCCATAGATGCCCTTTTTGTTGCATGGCTCAGGAAATGATTGAACACCTGTTCATTAACTACCCCTTCTCTCAAGAAGTCTGGTTGCAAGTAATGTTGGGGCTTAATGCCCAAATTCCAGAGCAGATTTCAGTAGTTAGTCTCTTCACCTCATGGAAAGAACGCTACCCTCACACTCTAAAGAGTAAATCAACATGGGCTAAAATATGGAATGCAATTCCAAAATACATCTGTTGGGGAATCTGGTTGGCAAGGAATGAAGCCATCTTCAACAACAGACTACAATCCATCAATACATTGACTGCTAAGGTCAAAGCTTTCTACTAGAAACTTACAAAAATAGACCTCACAAGCCAGACAATTCTCTACTCCCCGAAGAGCACAACTAGCTAGGAGAATCCTTGAGATGAGCCAACAACAAAAAGAACCTCTCCCAGCCTTGCCACAATCCAGAGTGGCAACTTCGGATCTCTAAGCCAGACTTTCAAAAGTGGTGGAAAAATCAGGGCAAAGTCACAATATTCTTCGACGGAGCCTCCAAAGGAAACCTGGGGACATCAGGTGCAGGAGGAACAATCTACTCCTTAGATGGGCGCAAAAAGGACCGAAATCCTCAGATTGCTCAAAGCATGTCAGCTTGCTCAAAGGAACAGAGGGGAAAACCTACAAGTCTTTGGGGATTCTGAAATCTTGATTAAAATCCTCAACACTAGCGAACATCTCATTAGTTCTGCGCTGAACAAGACCTTGAAAGAATAAGAAAGATGCTGCAAAACTTCTCTTCTTGCTCATTCTACCATATCCTCCGAACTTTGAACAAGGAAGTTGACATTATGGCAAATAAAGGATGTCTATAGCACAAGGTTTTCTATCAAAGAATGATGAAGAAACTGAAAGACACCCAATCCCTTAACAGAGAATGACAACTGAGCATGGACAGGGGAGCCAAGATAATGTCTATGTTTCTCCCTACACAACAGTTTTGTTTCATGAAAGAGTAAACCTTGGCAAACACAGTATTCACCCAAATCGCAGCTGAATGCAGAAGAACTACGCTGATCCATGGCTTTGACACAGGTTATGACTTTGACACAAGTATACAACGCAGTTGGAAAGTCAATCATCGCAGTCTTGCAAGTTATCGTTGCTCCAACAGTACAAATTGAACCACGCAACTGGCTTGCTACAACTAATGTGTTTGAATAGCAATGTCAGAGGCTTCGGTTTTTGAGTTGCTGGAAGTGATTCTGGGTAATTCAGGTCTGTCTTATCCCACCAAAGGAAATTGGAAAGAAAAAGTCAGGCTTTTTAGACTCTAAGTCCAAGGCAATGAACTCTCATATATCTCAAAAGAATCAAATACAACAGCGAAAGTCCAATACAAAAGCCAGATTATGTGGATCCTAAAACACCAAAAATCTTATAATTGGTTGTAGTAGAGGTTGTTTGGCTCAGGCCCGACAATATATTTTAATAAAATTCACCCATTTCTGTTAAATAATATATATATATATCTATCTATAATATATATATATATGATGTATGTATGATATATATATAGTATATATATAATGTGTGTTATTACAAGATTATCATACATTTTCAGCAGTGAAACTTGTCTCTAAGTTAATTGCACATTATTTATTAAGAGATTGTTTTGGTGAAGTCTAGAGCTAACATCGAAAAACCTAGGGGGGGTTGACCATTGTATTTAAATTTCTTATATATTACATTCATATCTCTATTTTAATCTTGATTCTAACCTACTTGGGTTGTTTATTTTGTTGCATTTCTAAAGGCTTTGCTAAATTGTATAAGATGTTTGCATATAAGTGGGAATATCTCTCTTGGATGGTTTTGCTCGTCACTTCAACTCTATAATTATATGTTTATTTGACATTTAAACAACTTTAGAAGAATGGGATAGCATTGAACTAGTCTTTAATCCAATATGTAGTCGAGCACCTAAATCACACTATACAATCAATGTATGCTATTCAATTTCATTCTTAATGCTCTAAATCATTTTAATTGGTTTCTCTAAAGTTGTCTCTTCTAGGTCGTATTTATTGGAATGATAATCACATTAATGAAAATATAAAGTTGTTATCGTTACATACTTTATAATCAAAGTTGGCACAAACATCCACTAGTTTCTATCTCATACCTCTTAAGTAGATAATTGTGGTCTTATGTTATTGATTTTGAATCATTATCTTGGAGCATTTAATATCACATTGGAATCATTATCCTTTATATTGTCATATATATTTATGGATTCACTAAAGTAAATCATAAAATTTCATAAGATTAATTTACTAAAGAGATTTACTTTGAGATCTTTCATTTGCAGATAAGGATACCTCTCGCTGGCCTCTGGAGCTAGCCTAAAGTGGAGGGGATATTATACTAGGTGACGATGGCGCAATTTTGATATTGTTGTCCCAAGGTATCATCCATGGTTGGACTTTCCACTTGGATTATAGTTTAGGTGGTAACACTCACTTTCAACCATGCTAAAAATATCTAGGACCTCTGAGAAGCTTTAATCAGTATGGAATGATCCCTACATCATTACATCATGTCTGGGGAAGGGGACATATTAACTTGTAGAACATGATGGAGAAACATCTAAAAAAAACCTTTAGCTCGCTCTCTTTCAAACAATTCCACACCTAAGTACACAATCTCTACAATGTACATAGCATTAGACTCAACCATGTATGGCCATGCCTGTATTTTGTTTTATGTCCAAGTCTTTTTTGGAAGCCATTTCCTCCCATCCTTATCATTTCTTGTAGATCCATTGTATACATAGCATTAGACTCAACCATGTATGGCCATGCCTGTATTTTGTTTTGTGTCCAAGGCTTTTTTGGAAGCCATTTCCTCCCATCAATTATCATTTCTTGTAGATCCATTGTAGGTATAACTCATTACACTAGAATATATGTTTTGTATTTCTCTCTTGCATATTACATTGTTATTTATTGCCACTCTTTGAATTTTCCATAGGTTCGACCCCATTTTGGCAAAAGGCTTAGTTCCTCCAAGCAATGTTTTGACTCTTGTCGAGCAATCGTGCTAAACCTCCCACAAGTTTCCTATTTTAACAAGTTCTACATGTTACCATCCATGCCACTTCATCCCATAGTACCAAGTCTTCACAATCCATGCTTCCATAAATGAGCACATGCTTTACTCTTTGCACTTGCTAGCCTTTACCAAATAGAATATCAAGCAATTACAACATGGTTTTTTCCCTTGCTTTAAAATTATGCTAATGGACTTCAATTGTAGTAAACCCTCCTCATTAATTCCTTCCAACAAGATACACCCTATGTGGATTTTTTGTCACTAATGTTAATTTTCTTATGTTCTATGTTGTTACAATCACTTTAGCTCAATTCTTTTTTTCAATTAGCAATCACTTTCAAATTAATTTAATATTATAGTAAAAAATAGCAATTGTAGATAGAACAATAAATGTAATGAACAATAGAAGACAGTCAAGAGCAATAAGAGACACGGGATTTGGTCAAAGACCAGGGGAAAAGCCCACAAGGGGGAAAACCCTTTCAAATTATTCTTCTTATTATATTGTCATAAAATGTTCAACAAAGAGATATAATGATTCCATTCATCGACAAAAGAGTCAAAGTCAATTTTTTGACTATCTAAAAGATCTACCAACCAATGCCCAATAGATGAGCCTAAAAGTCAAATATGGTCACCAAGTCAAAATTTCCCATTCTACCATAGTCAACAATAGTCAAAGATGCCCTAACTAGTCTAAAAGTCAATGGTTAAACTCCTTCAAAAGATTTCGGTCAAAACTCAAAATACTCAGCCTTCCAAGCATGTCAAACCTTAGTCAAAACAATCCTAAACAACTCGATCAAACCCAGTCAACAAAGAGAGAAAGTTAGGGGTCAAGATAAGTCAAATTGCTAAGAAAACCTTGATCTTTAAGCCAAAGAATGCAACCTCCAAAAACAAATCCAAATAAGGTCAAATAAAGTTAAAGTGACAAGTCAAAGTTGGTTAATGAACTGTCAAATTGTCCCATATAGAAGTCATCCTGGTGGTATACCTCGGATTGTCAAAAGCCCTGTAATAGTATCTAATTGCATTTTAAAAGGAGTCAGTCTTCTAGGACCAGGGGACCTGAACGCCAAGGCATCCGGGTTCCAACTCAACAATAAGTGGCCCCATTCTCAACATGGAGTCGCCAAGTGGCAGTGTGCCTTCTCCCATTTCTCAAATATAAATGATTAACGAGTGACCACTTGTGGATAGGATCAATACTCGTCTCGAAGCAACCTCACCCGAGAGAAGTTCCAGCGGATAAAAAAACATGACAGTTAATCGAGCACTTTCCCCAAAAAAATTAAAGTAGCAATCACAAATCAATGATGGAGACTAATTCTGGGGGGTTGAGCCTTGCCTCCAACTCTGCCTAGGCACCCCACAAGGGAAGATAAGGTAGGCTCATCCCCTGTAATGCCAACACGGAGACCACATCAGCCACTAGGATTGTTATTAGAAAAATGTGGAAAGCGAGAATGGCAAGCGAGTGCGAGATTAAATCGATATATAACATGCAGGGTGTAATGGTCGGTTCGCAGGGAATTTAGGTGGGAAAAGTGAAGAGGTGGCGTGGGGGAGACATGTGGTAGAGTTGGATTGGGCAGAAGACAAGAGATGAGAGTGATCTCTTGTCTTCTGCCCAATCCAACTCTATATATATATATATATATATATATATATATATATATATATATATATATATATATATATATATATATATATATATATTATATATATATATATATATATATATATATATTATATATATATATATATATATCTATATATATATATATATCTATATACACCTTGCGAACCGACATTACACCCTACACGTCGACCGTTGCAATTTAAAACTTTCCTATTTAAAATCATCTCGTGCATAAGTCACTCCATCTATTAGCACATGCATTCACAAGCTACCTCCGACTGACACCCACCAAGTTAAGGACTTTTATGCACCATCAACTTCCAAGTTCCTTCGCTCTCCAAGTAATTCACAGTTCCCCTATCCCTACATAATTTTCCATCATGCTCTAATTAAAAAAGGGCTCATTAAAAATCCCTACGAAACAACAACCAAAACCCTCGAGCTACATTGAATCCGTCATTGACACCGAAGGTGAAATTCATGATTCCTTTTGCCCTTTAAACCTATCTGACCATAATTTCAACTTCTATGGTTGCTACCTAGACAAGGAAGACCCCTTTTGAGTCATCGAATAAGGACTGTACCACTTAGTCACCCTGACATTGTACCATTTCCTAGAATTCATATCCTAGCTCATGGTCACGTTTGTTAAAGAGAAAAATTGTTGTATTTCCTCCACCAGGGAGACACTTATGGAGGTCACCCCTGAATTGATGCTCAATGCCTTCCTTTATCTGAAATCTGGAAAATTGGAGAAGTTCACAAAGACCACACTCTTATACAAGTACGTTGGGCTCTCGGCTGGAGAGAAACGGGTCTTTCGCCAACTTATCTTGGCCCCAATTTCCTGCCAACTCATAAACCCTTCCCATTTCCATGTTTTTAGAGTCTGTGTAGCCTATCTTGTCCATTTCTTTATGGCTATTTGGTGATGATGAGAAAACGAGTGTTTCTAAAGCATTCTAAGGGCTTTTACATAAGTGATGAAGCCAGACATTGTCCTAGACATTCCTAATTTGGTCGAAGCCAGACATTGTCCTAGACATTCCCTATTTTTTGGTCGAAGCCAGACATTGTCCTAGACGTTCCTCATAGCCTCCTTCTTTAGCTATTACTTCATATTTTTTTACTTATTTCTTCACGCTCATGGGGAAGAATTCAAGTACCTAGGCCTCAGCCTTGTAGGCTTCCATAAGCGAAGGAAATTTGTGGTTGATTGGGACAACTCTTTGAAGAAGAAGCCTAATAATGAGGGGCTTCTGCATTATCTCTCTACTTTCATAGGCACTTCTTATAGAATTATCAACAAAGTCTCCCCTCTTAGAGTCTTGCCCCAACATAGGAGGCTACTTCAACTCAACAAAGATGCTAGTGTTTGTCACTAGTATTTGTTTGAAGACTACACCAAAGTCAGGGTATATGGATCTGAATTGCCTCCTTACCAGCTACTCGTATTCATGCCCATGAGAATTTTCACCTTCGACTTCATCAGGAAAAGCCTAAACACAAACTAAATTAATTTTTTCCTTGCCAAAAAGGGGTATATGTTTAAACTTCCCATGACCATAGGTTCCTTCATTGCGAACTTTGGACAGGCTTTTAAGCACGTCGAACTTATGTTAAAGGAGTTGAACTTTGAAATGGGAGAAGTGTGGAATTATGATCCTCATGGTATTGTTTTTAATAGAAGGAAATGCATCCATGTCTCTACTTACGACCATGAGTCTAAGCCAGAGTTAGAATGGAAGGCTAATATTGATTCGTGGCCCATCAATACAAAGATGGAGATTGAGACACCAAACACAAAGGAAAGATCCCAAAAAAGGAGCATTAACGAGGCAGGGGGTACTGAGATGGAGGATGCACCTCGGCTACGAAGGTGAAGATTCAACAACAGGCATAAGAGGAAATTGAGGTAAAATTGATTCAAAAGAACCTTGATCAACCCAACTTCCAAGTACAACTAGAGGATCCCCAACAAGCTGCTACCTCCAGTTCAATTGAGGTAGCAATCCTGGGTTCAATTGCGAGCACACTAGTAGTAGGCCCTAAATGGGAGGAGGGACAACTAACAAAGGAAAGGAACAATAAATTTAGAGATGAAATGTTAGCACAATTGACCTCTTATTCAGTTCCATATGAGACCAAGATCTTGTTTTCCATGGACCTAGAAAGAAGACAAATGAAGTTCTTCCTCCATCACCCTTCTAGTACAATCCCTCCCCTCTATACACAAATTTAGAATAGTGGACTTCTTTTTAGACATGACTAGTGTCCCCTTGCATGATAAAATTAATATACACAAGTAGGTATGGGAGATGATATATAACAAGTTAAGCAAATGAGCCTTGACCATCACCAAGGCCGAGAAGCTATTGGAGAAAGCAACTACTAAGGTAAAACATGAGAAGGCAAACTCAAGAGCATTCATCTCCAAAATGAAGGCTACAAGGAACTAATTATCAAGTTGGGGATGGGTCCCAATGATACAGTTGTCGTAGATGCCATTATCAAAGGCTCACGATTAGATATATAATCACTGGGGTAACAATTGAACATGCATATTGCAGAGCATATACAGACCAAGGAATTGGCACATGTTGAAAATGAGAAGGAAATCCTTGGCCAAGGAGTTGATTGAAATAAATAATGAAGTGGTGGCACTCAAGTCAAAGGTAGCTGAGATGTAGCAAAAGATTGATTCCCATATCTATGTGGTGGTTGTGCCAGATAACCCACAAAATCCCACTGATCAGTTAGCCAAGGCCCTCATAGAGCTACAGCAGTTGGAGAGTGAACTTAAGAAGATCCAGACAAACTTAGATAATACCAAGTACACACTGGAAAGTAAGGAGAAGCAACTCAAGTCCACCTAGGAAAGCATGGATCAAATGAATACCAAGTCCCAATGGCACAAGATGAAATCAAAGCTCTGAACTACAAGTTGAAGGGAAACATGTCCCTTGTCAAAGTTAAGCAGACAATATGGGATGAAATCATCTCTGAAATAAAGAAAATATGGGAGCACCTGAAACTAGTCGCAAAACAAAAATCTGTAGTGGAAACCACTGAATTCTCTGCCCTATCATCTAAAGAGGAGAATGCCAGGAATTCCAATACTGTTGAGAAGTTTATCAAGCTCCTTAATGAGAAGTCAACTTATGAATTGAGGGTGATACACATCATGACATGCATGATCATGGAAATCACCAAAGTTATTAAAAGGAAGGAAGCGAGGGATAAGGCTGAAACGTGTGTGAGTGAGTTGGGAAGGTCAGTTGCAACCTTCAATTCTAATTTTGACTAGAGAATCAGAGTGAGCCTACCCAGCTATTGGTATTTCCAAAGACAACTACTACCCGGGAGCAATATGAACAATTATTAGTCGAGGCTAAGAGCAAGGTAGAATCATCACATGAGAAGACCGTCACTCTCAAGGGGAGGACCATAGTGAACTATCTATTGTGGCTTGTGAACTCTCAATTGTTGTGGCTTATGAAGACCTTGTTTGTTGCCAGGCCAAACTGCACGGAGCTCACAAATATAAGGATGGCCTATAGTACCCTTCTTCACACTCTCGCGCCAGACCTAGTTTTATGGAAAAGGTATGACCAACTAATCAACCCACCGCAAACCTAGGTGGTAGAGCCTCAACCCATTTCTAAGGATCAAGCGAGCCAACATTGAAGATCTTTTCTGATTCAAGATCATGATATATATTTTCCATTTTGGAGATTTTGTATATATTTTATTTTCAAGAGAGAATCAAGTTGTTTTGTAATGATTAGAACCGTTAGGCCTTTGACATGCTCGCACAGTTGATTTGTTTAGATAGTTGACTGTTATGAAACCCGCTTCAAGAAAGATAGAAAAGATAGATCAATGCCTTAGAATTCAGCCTCTTCGAGGGGGCAACCTCCTTTACATTACATAAATGAACAATT